>PVHP010019711.1:0-12993 GCA_004024765.1 Zapus hudsonius
TTGCTGGGATGAACTTTCAAAAAGAGACAAAGTTTGTCAAAGGAAGAAGGGATTCATTTGAAGCTTACAGATCCAAGTAGAGAGAAAACCACTGCAAGCATCTCCAAAAGCAAGCAAATATATCGGGGCCACAAACAGCAGAGAATCCAGGCAGAGCTCAGACCACTCTCTGCATATATTAGGCTAGAATTCCAGATCTGCCCCCAGTAACACGTTAGGACTGGACCCTAAGATCCACCCATAGTGACACCTCCTCTAACCAGGCAGCTGGAGATAAGTTTTTAATAAAACCCCTGAATCTCTTGGGAGACATCCATTAAAACTGCCACAGGAAGAATGCTAGAGTACCAGAGGAAATGGAAAATGTTTTAGAGCCAGGAAGATTTCAGATAAAATCTCCATTTTATCATTGTCCAAATGTATCACCTTAGGCCACCACTTTATATCCATCTGTATTATTGAGATTAAAAAATATTTTATGAGGCTCTCCAATGCCTTAAGAATCTTTAGTTGAACTATCAAATGAAATAAAGATTTAAGTGCTATGTAACACATTTAATCTAGAGACTCTCTTACAGTAGGTATACTAGAAATGTAAAATCTCTTCATCTCCACTTTTTTCTTTCAAATTTCAATTTAGAGTTTCGTGTAGCCACAATTTTCTTCTGTGGGTAGGTACCATTGGTGCATCTAGAGCTAATAGTGATGTTCTGTAAATGAGACCATATGATACAGCCTATCACACTCTATCACAGTCTCTTACTTTGAATGTATTCTTAGGGCTAAAGGACAGACACTCCCTCCAGATGGCCTCCAGCATATGCTTCAGCTTTCTAGGGAGTTAGCTTTCCTTCTGTCAATAACGTTCATTCTGAGCTATATATTGATCTGGATATCTAGATTTTTAAAAAAAGTTTTTATTAATCTGTGTCTACCTATAAAATAACCTGTCTACCTTGCATGAAATTCCCAAAACTTCTCAAACATAAATGCCATTTTGTAAGGTAAAAAAACTGCATTCTCATACATTGATAAAGCCCTATTAACCATTTTCAAGTATGTTATGAGAATGAATCTTCTAAATGAATAGTCTCCCAACACATATAGTGTTTTCTTTTATAGCTTTTAGCCTCCTCTAAAGGTTACATCATAGAGAGCTAGCCTTCCCTTTGCTTGTCACATTTGTTTACTTGTTAAATTTCCCTTCCCCTACCCTAGACAATGACAATGGACTATAGAAGATAATTTAGATACAGGAAAAGCTTTGCCTGATTATAGCCAAAAGTTCTCTTTCTAACTAAAAAAGTAAGGCAAAGAAGCCAAGGCTTCTACTCAAGTTTTTTTTTTTTTTGTCCAAATATAATCCTGTTCCATTTATGTGGCATTTGCAGACATGAATGTATGTAATGTCTGTAGAAATTCTTAGATCTATGAGATGGATCGGTGGGTAAGAGCAATTACTGCACAAGCATAAGGATCTATATTTGACTCCAACAACCATATACAAATCTTGCTATACCCATGCTGGTCTGTAAACCCCGGTACTGAGGCAGGCAGAGACAGGACAGTAACTGGCTCTCTTTGGCAAGTGAGTCAGAACACAATGGCAGATGCTTACATCTATGTTTTTTCCCCAATGTTGTGGATTTAACCCAGGGCCTTCCACATGCTGTGCTTAGATCTATTAAGTCTACAAAGTGTTCTCTTCCAAATTCTCTTTAGGACTTCCTCTGAGGAACCCACCTAGAATTATAAGGAACCCTTAGATTAGCTCTAGAGTAATATTATCTATTCTGCACTGTATACTTTTACATGCACACCTTAAATGTTGCTATTTAGTTCTATATTTAACAACTTGAGACAAAAGAGTACATAGACTTTGAAGCCAGGCCAAATCTATTTAAATTGAGATTCTAAGTCTGTTACCATCTGAGCATCCATTGTCAAAATTTCTTAATCAATGGAATTTATACATAAATATCATGGTGGGTGAAATGCAATGAAATGGTCCATGTACTACTCAAATAATCTATGTTCCCCCCTTGATTTCATTATTTTTATCCTAGCCATATGTCTGAAAGTTTGATGACACTTCTACTATAGTGAAATGTCTTCCTCACAGAGGAATGAACATTTATTCTGTTTGTTCTGTTGAGCTAGATACACTTGAGGTGTCAGAGCAAAACATAATTAAGACAGAGAAATTGTCTTTCTACTTCAATTCCCCCAAAACTGAGCCCTCTGCTGTGTAGTTACCCTTGCAAGGGCTGAGAAGTGCATCATACTGATGGCATATTTTAGTTTCATTTATTTTTTATTTCCCCAAGCATATAATGAATTTAAGTAAAACAAAATAAAATAATGTCCTACATTACACACTGCTCTTATTCCTGGAGAAAGCAAATCCATTACTTTGCAGAAGTCTTTAAAGAATTTTTGAGGAAGATATAACAGTAAATGAAGAAATATCATAGAGTATACCTGACTTTATATCTTCATGTTAGACAGAAACAGTATGCTTTCAGAGGTGACCAAGCCTCAAGGATATTTACTTGAACTATCAAATGAAATGTAGATTTAAGTGCAATGTATACACAGACACATGCACACAAAGAGAGACAGAGAGAGCCAACAGAGAGAGAGAGAGAGAGAGAGAGAGAGAGAGAGAGAGAGAGAGAGAGAGAGCGAGTCACAGACACAGACACAGACCTGGAACAGTTAGTACTCCTGGTGGAAAACGAGTAATTAAAGCAACAGTTAATGAACATTCAGAGATAATTACCAGTAATACTAAGACACAGGACTGATGAATAATAGACATAGAGTCATCCATGGAGGTAATTAATAAAAAGGTAGGCGGTGTAGAGATAACACATAAATGATTAATAATAAAGTCTCTTTAGGTGTTGAAGGAAGGAGGAGGAAGGATTTGGGGTTTGTCTTTCCTCATAGCTGATGCTAACAAGGCTGTATGACATCTGAAAAATAACAAAGAGTAGTTGAAGATAAAAACTTGTAAACTGAAAAACTATTCATATCGTTTTGAGTAAGTTGCTTGACCACCCTGTTCTAAAGTCTCATCTGAAGTGGAACAAAATGATACCTCAGGATTCTTCCAGCTATGTGAAAGAGTTGATTATTACTGATTTCTTTAAGTGTTGTTTTTAGATAATGAAAACACTGGCTGAAAGACTGGAGGAAGATTAAGCCAAAAAAGTTTAATACTAATAATCAGAAAAGCCAAATGTTGGATATTTGCCAAGAGCTGAAATGAAGAATCTCTGTGGTTAAACCTCAGATTAACTGATTCATGTATGAAGTCTATGTTGAAAGATTTTGCACTAATAATATGTGTATAAACTCAACAAGTTGGATAAAGGACTAGTATTATTTTGGGATGCTTTCTAAATCTTGCTTCTCTGAAAAATTTCAGGCTAAAAATCAATTTTCCTACTGTAAAGTTATCTGTCATTCAACATATTTTATATAGAATTTTGAAAGTTCTCCTACATATTATCGTCCTTGATTCCTTTGAACATTATTTTTTTTCTTTATTGTCCATAATGAGTTACATTGTTTAGTGGGCCAACCATGAGTTGTTATCCCCAATTCCCCGTTGCTCCCCCTCCTCATCCCCAGTCAGCTGGATATCCTCCTCCGTGGGCCGTCTGTATCAGTCTTTGTGGTAGGGGACCATGAACATTAAATTTTTGAACCCGATGAAATAAAATACATACCAAATGATAAGAAAGGAAGATTTTTGTCTTAAGGGATGATTCAAAATAAATGGATCTAATTAAAAGAGTGGAAGGAAGGTGCTTGCAGAGTCACTTAGTCCAATCGTTTCTTCATGCTACTGATTAAAATAATGAACCTAATTTTTCCCAAAAATAAGCAGTTGAGAGTGGAGGAACTCTAAGCAATTCTATGAACCCTGGTATTGAACACAATGAGCTAGGTCATTGGTTCCTACTTTAAAACTCAGTAGATGTCAACTTTAAAAAGTGACGTCACCTTATGCATTGTTTTAGGCTGGGCCTTCTTTCTCAACTTAATGCATAAGTCCAGTGAGCTAAAGTAATGTGAGATAAAATAAAACAAGATACACATTGTGATTGTCCCTGGAGAAAATAATCTATTCAATTAGAAAAGTCTCACAGCCCCTGGGTTTGGAGCTTTTAGCATAAATATTCCAGGATTCTGGGGTTCTTTCAGATTGGACACATTCCTGAACAACAAGATCTTGTGCTCATATGATCATGGGCTTAAATTCCAATCCTACAGTAAGAGGTAGATGGACATATTGTCTCTTTCCCAACAGATTATCTTTTATTTACTGATTATTTTTTATTTTATTTACGTTTTATTTACATTTCTTTATTTTGTTTGTTCGATTGACAAATAAGCCTGTATTTTTTATGTTATATCATGAGGTGCTTCTGCACATGTTTATGTTGTATGTATTCACATCCAAATAAGCCTATCTTCCCAAGCATTTATTACTTCTATGTGGTGAACATTCAGGATCCTTCCAGCTGTTTATATTGAAGCATATAGAGCACTACCATTATGTATAGTCAAGACAAAGACAGAGCAAGAGAAAGGGAACATCATGAAGAATAGATGTCTTACTCTCCCAAGATGCCAGCTACAAGGTCATCAACAATTAATTTTTAATTTCAAATATACTGTAATTTCTTGCTGCATAGGATCTATCTCTTTTCTCTCTCTTTCAGAGATATTTTGTTTAACATTTTTGGTATGACTACTTATTTCATTATTTATAAATTTGCACAGATAATTAAAATATTACCCTGCCTAAACAAATGAGCTAAAATGATTAATCTAATATATAGCTAGCTGTGCAGAGAGAAATTTTTCCAGACTCATTCATTCTTGGACTTATCTCCTGCTAATATTATGAAAACAAAGTTCTATCCCAAACTTTATCCCTTTAAATAAAAGGTACTTGGGCTGGAGAGATGGTTTAGCAATTAAGGCACTTGCCTGCAAAGCCTAACAACCCGGGGTTCAATTCCCCAGTGCCCATATAAAGTCAGATGGACAAAGTGGCACAAGCATCTGGAGTTCATTTGCAGTAGTTGGAGGCCTCTCCATTCTCTCTCTCTCTCTCTCTCTCTCTCTCTCTCTCTCTCTCTCTCTCTCTCTCTCGTCTCTCTCATTTCTTTTTTGTTAGTATTTTTTTATTATCCACAATGATTTACATTGTTTAGTGGGCCAACCACGAGTTGTTATCCTCAATTCCCCATTGCCCCCTCCCCATCCCCAGTCAGCTGGATATCCTCCTCCGTGGGCCTTCTGTATCAGTCTTTGTGGTAGGGGACCATGGATAGCCCAGTCTTCAGCCGGGTTCTCCTGACCCAAGTGTGTAGTTACTGAGGGTTGCCAAGTCTCTGCTATTCTCCCCCACCACGGCTCTCACAATCTTTCTGCCCCCTCTTCCGCTCAGTTCCCTGAGTCATGGTGGGTGAGTATTAAGGCTGCTTTAATGTTGTGAGTTTAGGGGTTTTTGTGTCAAGATTTGTTGGTTTCTGTCTCACTGGCTTATCCTTTGTGGATTGAATGGCTGTGGCCATGGGTCCCTTGTTAATCCCATCCTTCTCTTCAGGGTTCCCTATGGATCCTCCACGATATGACTGTGGTGGCTCATCTCTTGCCAGGATCTCCTCTTTCTGGTTGGTGGGGTTATATGGGCCACAACTCTCTCGCTGTATCCTGAAAAATACAAACACAGTCTCAATCGGAGAGTGAGATCAGTATAGGTTAACTATATATATATATATATATATATATATATATACATACAATACAATGTATATACATATAACAATATAAAACATATATATATATATATATATATAATATATATAACAATATACAACATTCTGGATTACCTAACTTCTATTTTTAGTAGCCTAAAAATTTATATTCCTAATGTATTCTCTGATTTACTGAATTTACCTGAATTATGTTGTCAGTCGCTCACATAGTGCATCTTTTTTTGGGAGCCCAAGAGTATGGGATCCGGTGCATATCGCCCTGAATCCCCAGTTCCAATCAAAGGTTCCCCCTCACTGAGTGGAATATTTGGCTGAATTTAATAGCTGTTGAAGGCACTGCACAAACTGCCAGGAGAAGCTGATCAATGATAGCTGGAGTAAACAGACCACTGGCATGAAACACAGTCTGTGGCCATGAGTAGGCTGATCACACCTCCTACTTGGAGAGAACAGCAAACCAAGAAAGGAGCTCTTGTGCAATGGAGGAGCCTGGGCCTGGGGGAGACAATCAACAGCTATTAAATTCGTCTCTCTCATTTCTGACCAATATTTGAATTATAAATTTATATTAAGATCTTATAAGACATTTTCAAAGGGAATATTTATAGTTTCAATTACTTCTCCTGGCTTACCTCAGCAACAGGTCCTCCAAAATCCACAAAATCTATAGAATCCTTATATTGTAATGACAACTTGACTGTAGGCTACAGGTCATGCTGAACATTTTAGCAATCCAGTATTTTGTAAAACATCAAAGGTAAGTTGGAAGAGGTTTTAGAGATTTACTGAAGAGTATGAAAATAGTATTTCCCTTGAAAAAATTTTCTAAGACCTTATCAATATAGATTTATTATTCAAAATGCTGTTCAGAAATAAGAGTACCCCCCATTCACCCACACACAGAGTGGTCGTGGGTTTAACCTTTAACAATTTCTGTATCTTAAAAATTTTCAAATACTATCTAGTAGGGAGAATCATTCTACTATTCCTTTTATATCTTCCTCTTATTGCTCTAAGATATTAGGTACTAATTGATGAAGTGTAGAAAAAATGGGAACCACTGTCTTGTTCCAGATTTTAGATGGAATTCTATCCCTTCTCAGTATGTTCACTAGAGATTTATTGTATATAGTGTTCATTATATAAAGTTATAGTCCATTTAGTCCTAATATCTTCAGGTTTCTATCATAAAGGCATATTGATCTTTATCATATATATTTTCTGCATCTATTTATTTCTGTTTTTAAGTCATTTTTAGGGTGTATAACATGTGTTACTTTGTGTATTTTGAACCAAATTTGTATCTCCTGAATGAAACCAACATGGTCATGATATATGATATTCTTAATGTATTCTTAAATTCAGATACAAGGTATTTTTGAGAATTTCGCATCGATGTGTATTAGGAAAATTGGCCTGTAGATTTTTTTATTTTTTGCTTATCCAGTTGTGGTGTAAAGGTTATACTGGCTTCACAGAATGAGTTTGTCAATGGTTCATTCCCTTCTATTTAGTGGAATAGTCTTTTTGAGTTATCATAATTTCTTTTTAAATTTTTTATTAATTTATTTTCAAGTGGCGAGAGGGGGGAAGAAAGACAGTAGGAAAGAGAATGGGCATGCCAGGGCTTCCAGATAATGGAAACAAATTTCAGATGCATATATCCCTGTGCATCTGGCTTTATATTGGTACTTGGGCCCCAATCATAGCTCAGTAAGCTTTGCAGGAAAGTACCTCAGCTGATAAGCCTTCTCTCCAGCCCCAATCATAATGTCTTGATTGAATCTTGGAAGGGCATATGAATTTCTAAATTTGTACAAGTCATCTAGGTTTTCCATATTTTTGGTTTATATTCCTAATGTATTCTCTGATTTACTGAATTTACCTGAATTATGTTGTAGGAGCTCTCTTATCATCTATAATTTTACTAATTTGGGTCTTCTCTCCCTTTATTTTGTCATTTTGGCTAGGAGGCTGTCAATCTTGTTAATATTTTCAAAGAACAAACTCTCACTGATACCATGTATTGTCCTTTTGGACCCTAATTCATTAATTTATGCTTTAGTCATTATTATTTCTTAATAGATACTATATGCAAGTTTGGCTTCTCACTTTTATAGAATCATGAGGTAAATCATTAAGTTCTTTATTAGAGATCTCTCTGACTTTTTAATGTGAGCACATTGTTTATCTTGTTCGGGAAATCCCATGTTTTGGCTTTATTGAGTGCATTGTTTATCCCTCTTGACTCTTCCAGTGCTCTCTTCTACATCAGAAATTCTTAGGTTTTAGGCCTGGCGTGGTGGCACACACCTTTAATCCCAGCACTCGTGAGGCAGAGGTAGGAGGATCACCGTGAATTTAAGGCCACCCTGAGACTACATAGTGAATTCCAGGTCAGTCTGGACTAGAGCAAGACCCTACCTCGAAAAAAAAAAAAAAAAGAAATTCTTAGGTTTAGTTTAGCCAAATGTATCCCAGGGTTCTTTGAAGTATTTTTCCTGTTCATTATTTTTTCTGTATATTATTTTCTCAATCCTCAAGTCCATCCCCGACATTCACTCTTTTGCTTCGTCCTGTCTATTAAAGCTTTCTTTAGTGTTCTGTGTTTAATTGATTGATTCTTCCTGGAAATGAAATAATCCACTTCCTGGCTGAATATTTTTCTGTATGATTAAAAAAAAACCAATCATGTTATGGACTGTTTGTTCATTTTGGTAGTATTTTGTCTAGGTTTTGAATAGATTTTCTTTATAGACTCTTTAAATTTTTCTTTGTTGTGTTTTATACATCTGTTGGAGTTATAAACTTTCCAGTTTTATTGCTTTTCTCCTTTATCCACTTTGGTTTGTTTTGTTTTATGTGAGTCCTCCTGAAGAATTGTATAATTGAAATCGTGTTTCCTCTCATTACTTACTGGGGAATTGGCTACAATTCCCCATCATGTTTTACCAATCATTCCCAGTTTTGAATGACACTGGGGAAGTGAGTTCTTCCCTTGTGTTCCTGATGCAGTTCAGAGACAGTGGAAAAGTTAAAAGAGAGTAGCTTAACAAATAAAGTAAAAAGTTATAAATAATAACCAATTATTTATATAAGCAAAAACCTAAAAGGTTAAAAAAATAAGCAATAACATGATATAGAAGATGTTATGTCTTTAGATTTCATTCTTCCACATGGGTTTGATATAACTTTTCCCTCATTTTGTATTGTTATTTGTGTTAATGTCCCTGGGAGAAGCTGATAGTATTGGTCATTCAGGCAAGATAGGTCAGTGTTACCTTTCAAACGGAAACCACTTCTGTAAATGTGAACTACTTTATGCCAGAATTTCATGTTTTGACCCTTCCCTACCCCAACAAGTTACAACCATGCCTTGCTGGATCAGGGATTAATATTTCCACATGCAAGGATTTCTGTGCCTAGGACTCTGAAGAAGTGTGGATTTCTTGCACAACTGAGTACTTGTGCATGCCTTCAGGAGCCTGTGATGAGTTCCACAGTCTACTTCCAGCATGCCTGTGTAGCTAACCCTGGGCAACAATGGGGAACAGGAGTTATTTTCTCTGTCTGGCTGTCTTGGGTTCAGGGACTTTAGTCATACTTGAATTCATGCCTATGCCTAATCTCTTCCAATCTACTATCCACGTTACTTTCCAAAATTCCAGAGCTTTCCACAGCAGGGATCTGTGGGCAACTCTTTGGTGGTGACATCACACACTGATCAGCAAGGTGGGCAGGTTACAGCAAAGTTCATACTGGGCACTAGCATCAGGTACCATGGGTCATGTTTTGTCATCACACTATACTCCAAACACATCAAATCCAAATCTCATGGTGTTGTTCATTGGCAGTTACAACTTACCCTGATTAGTGGAAGTGGCACCCTGGTTGGGTGGAGGCATCAGGCAGCTCAATTCCCAGACAATATATTTTTTTTTCTTGAAAATCTAAACTCTGAAATAGGAAATATGAGCAATTACAGTGAAAGTTACCATCCTCATCGTTCATACATAAAGAAATTTCATCGTACAAAAAAGGTAACTCACTAATGTTCCAAACTGGAAACAAGCCAGGATGCAGTGCCTTCACCATCGTATCAACACCATGTGACACCCCTCTCTAATTTTTGTTTCTCCTATGATTTTATTCCTTCATGTCTATTTTTCTCTGCCTTATCTGCCCAAGAAATTCTATTTATTGTTAAAACACACTCTAATATATTGCATAGTGTTTAGTCAACCTTATTGCAGTGACAAAGAAAAGTCAGACAAAAAGCAGCTGATGGGAAGAATCAGGTTATTTTGTCATATAAACTCAAGGGGAAACTCCATGCAGGTAGCAAAAATGATAGTATGAACAGAGGGTGGATATCACCTCTACCACAGAATTGCAAACAGCGGCAGAAAGGTGTGCAAAAACTAGCTATAATTCCCCATAAACCTGTCCCAAACAACACACCTCCAACAAGGTTCCAATTCCAAAATTGCCATCAGCTGGGGATCACATTAAGAACACATTATGCTTATGGGGACACCTGGATCAAACCACTACATATAGCATTTACCTTTGGAGTCATTACATATGCCCATTGAGCTTTAGATCTCTCCCTTATACAGTGGGCATGACACAATCCATTTATGAGATGAGGAAACTACATAAGACAAGGCATGTATAGTCAATGACTCATATCTGATGAAGCCCAGAATTAATACAGGTCTACTATATAGTGCTGTCCACTTTTTTGACACTTTATAAAGACAACATTGCTCCAAACAGCCCCCTTAAAATCTCTGCCTGCAATCTCTCCTGAAGAAAATGAAGTTTCCGCATACCAGCTCTGCTCGCTTCGGCCTATCCTTCTGAGACTATGTTCCCTTGTGCAACATGAGGACATTGATAGTGTCTGTATTGGAGGAAAAATAGAATAAAATAAAAGAATCATAGTGTCTGTATAGAAGTTAAGCAAAATGAAAGGCATATCATATATTGGCATACTTACATCAATGAGAAGTCATGAATAGATGCTCAGCACACTTTTATTTTTATAATTTATTGATATTTTTAATAAAAAGGTTGCAATCTTATATCTTCTCCTCCTCCTTGGCGGTTATTGGTGTTCATTTTGAGGTCCTAACGGGCTCAGTCGTCTCTATGGGGCAAAGCATGTTGCCTCAGGCTAATCCCACCTACTCTGAGGCTCTTACAATCTTTATGTCCCTTCATTCTCAATGTTTTCTGAGCACTGGTGGGACATGTTAAAAATCTGATTTAGTTTTGACTTCTCTGCAACCTCCTGATCCCTGTTTTGATGAGATTTGAGTGACCTACAGTGTCTGTAGCAATCTCCCTGGAACTGGTTTTCAGGCTAGCAGCGAGAGTAGTAGAGGTGACTGGTCTAATGATAGACAGAAACCTCTGGGAAAAAAATCATAAACATCTCTGTCTGAGAGGACTCAGCCCCAGATCACAAGGTCCCTCTGTGGCTTTCTCAGCCATGTAAACAACCCAGTAGCAGAACTTTACAAACTCCTACCCAAAGTTTCCAGCCCCACACCTTCAGTTCTTACTAAACATCTGGATCGTCAGAAATGATTCAGGCTGTGGTATAAATGGTTGCTGGTGAATAATACAGAAGGGTGAAGCCATGGTGGAGGCAGTGTGGGTATCTCACTCACTGTCCCTGATCTTTCGTTCTGAGGAAGGAGTGCTCAGCACTGGGGTTTCAGCTACTGGGTAGGAGAGGGTGTGATTCATATGGATCCAACAGTCTACACTTTCTCACCATGCAGCCTTCTGATGTTCTAGAACAGGCTTCCTCAACAATGGAACTACTAACACTTTGTGCATAATTAGTCAGTATTGTGCCCTGTGCACTGCCAGGGAGTCTCCTTCTCCTTGGCCATCTCTTTCCCTATAATAATATAAAATGTAGTCATTCATTGTTAAGTTTCTCTGAAAAAAAATGGAGAAAGTTGAACTCTGCCAAATTTAATGCTAATAAAAATGTAAAAGATTCCAACCTTAGGAAAATATAATATTTGTTTTTATAAATTTCAATTAAATTGCAGATAGTTTGTTAATTTTCTGTAAATTTTCCTAGAAAGTCATTCAATAACAGATGGTCAAGTTCAATGAATTGTCCCATACAAATCAAGTTGTATGTTATTATCTATAGCTGAACATGAATAGAAGTATTTTCATTGGGGGAAACACATAAAATACAAAAGACATTATGAGAGAGAGAATAAAAGCAAAACAACCCTCTACAAAATTAATCCTGTGTGATTCATAGATATTTTCCAAAGATAAATATACCAATATAATCCGTACCATTAGAATTTTTTTTAGAAAATTAAAGTATGGATACTGAGCATGGTGCTTAATACCTGTAATACTAGTACTTGGATGGCCGAGTAGAGATTATCCTGAATTCTAGGCCACCATGCTACAACGTGAGACCTAACTCAGAAAAACCAGCCCCCACAAATAATAACAAAAAAAGAAAAAAGTATAAGACAAAGACAGGAACAAAGAAAAGAACAAAGAAAATTAAAAGCATACACACAATCTTTAAAACAATATCACTAACTGAAGAAAAGTTTGTGCTCAATAGGGAAAGTGAGTGTCCTTTAAAAGAATATTGACACTATGCTTACTAACATATAAGAATAAAATTATAAAGTAATAAAAGCAGGTGAAGGGTGTGTGTATAGTATGCTGTTACTGATGTAAAAGTCTCTCTTTCCTCTCTCTCTCTCTCTCTCTCTTTGGGTGGGTGGGTAGCTGTACCTTGAGAGAAACAGTGAGAACAAAAGAAATTTTTTTCAGAGAACTTTCACCAAAGTATTAAGAGATAGTCAGTATTTAAGTGATTAACAGAATATCATCCCTGTACTTTTTCATATGATTTAGTTTACTTTAAAAAGCACTTAAATTTATAACACATCACAACACACTAGTCTACAGAGAAGTACATTTTAAAAAATGAAGAACATGACAAGAGAGGAGCCACCACAGTCATAGCAGGGAGGATCCATAGGGAACTCAGCAGACAATGAATGATGAACAAGGGACCTATAACCACAGTCATTCAATCAACACAGGATAGGCCATTGAGACAGGAACCAAGGATTTTCGACACAAGGACCTCTAAGCTCGCAACATTAAAGCAGCCTTATTACTCACCCAG
>PVHP010019711.1:13093-31613 GCA_004024765.1 Zapus hudsonius
CCAGGAAGACCGGGATGAGTACTAAGATATACAGGATCCCTTGCCACAAGGACTAATACAGACAGCCCACGGAGGAGGATATACAACTGATCAGGGATGGGGAGGGGGGGAATTGGGGAATTCGGGATAACAACGCATGGTTTGCCCACTAAATAATGTAACTCATTATGGACAATAAATATATATTTAAAAAAAAATGAAGAACATGAATAAACAGTATAATTTTGGTGTGTACCCATCAACCTATCACGTAGATAAAAAAATATTAACTCCTTTAAAGTGAGTTAATCTGGTTTTGAATAAATAAAAGTGAAAAGCATATTATTACTCACACACCCTGTTGGTCATGTCCTTTAATGCTCAAAACAGGAAACACTGTGCATAGTTCTAATGAGGCACCAGTTCTCATCTGCCTTAGATGTAAGAAACACATTATTCCCTCAATATATACCAAGTATGGCTGAAAGACTTTTGACCCAAGCCCCATATCCTGCAGGAGGTGTCCAAGGATGCAAGGGGAGCAGAGATGACATCTTCAGGAAGCCACTTTTAGCACTCTCAAGAGGATAAAATGCCCTTCAAGACCTTAACACTTGGCAAAAGATTTTATTGCTGCATAAGCTTCTGTAAAGTTATAGTGTTTGAAAATCTGATAAAAGCAATGTAATATTTCCCCAGGGGGAAAATGACATAATACATACATAAACTATGTTTTCACACAACTTCAAGGATTCAGAGCACACCATCTAGATCCACAATTGCTTTGATGGTGGCGGGTAACATGTTAAGAATACATAGCCTCACACAGTTTTACCAATGTAGTCTTTAATACTGAATTGATTTGAAAGACTGCAGCTCTCACTGAGAACTTTTTATATCTAACTGACCCATAAGTAATGATAATATGACATAAAACTAAAGATCTCTTCTCTGAAAAGACATATTAAGAAGAAGGTGGCAGATTGAAGAGAGACAGTTTTTCTAGGGTGGCTTACTGGCCTGGGTTCTAGGCTTAATTTGTTGAAGGTCCTCTGAAAATATCTTAGTTCCTGTGAGGTTCGGCTTTTCCCCTTATAGAGCATGAATAATACTTTCCTGGGAAAGGTTCTACACCTTTAAAGAGAATACAAGGAGACCAATGTCAGGACCACTGCCATTAAACACTGATAATGAAAGTCTCGGATAAAAGTGAGATCTTTATTCAGCTACTGCAGAGAGTACTTGGGGCATACAAATCTCTATGCTCTTTAACACCAAATGTAGCTCTATCCATCCTACAAGAGGAAGGTAGCCACCAAGACCTCTGTTCATCTTCCCAAGAAGACTGTCACAAGGATCTGAGGCATCTAATCAGACTCAGGGGCTTTCACAGGGATGTGGGCTTGTAGTGAATCTCATCAGGCTTATGGGGTCTCACAGGGATGTGGGGTGTCTCAAGGGATTTGTACAAATCAGAGTCCAGCTGTTTCAAACTCCTAAATAAATATGAGAATCATCTTGGGAGCTTTGAAAACTAACAGATGTTTAGCTCCCTTTGGATTCAAACTGAATCTCTGAGGATGAGGTCCAGGAATTTATAATTTCACTTCTTCTCTGGGTGATTTTAATGTACTAACAAGGTTGGGATCTACTGCTCTAATACAACTCTATCTCCTTTGATAAAGGGGGACTCTGAGGCAAAAAGGAGAAGTTGTGTGTGTTGGGGGGGATAAGGTAAAAGGGCATCAAGCCAAGTCTTATATCTAGGATCTGAATTCCAGTCAAAGACTTTTAAGGAAATAATAGTATTTCCAACGGTGTCAGCTATGGCTGTACACGTGGGAATCCCTGGGGTCACTGTTTAAGTGGTGCAGTTCCACCTTGTGTTTCATGTTTACAGAAACCGAAACAGAATTACCAAACTCTCAAATGTTTCTCAAGCCTCACTGTGACATCATGCCACTGTTACACTCTGTGAAAGGCCCATTACTCTTTGGAGATAGAATCTAAAGTTTTGGCAGATACAAATGGATACACCAAAGAAGGAGGATATCAGGAGACCAGGCATTCAAGGCCTGTCTCTGGCTGTGCTGCTTACTAATTTCATCACATAGGTAATGTGGACTGGAAGGTTCACAGGAGTAGATGACAGAATATGAATTTAAAATTCTGCTACTAGACTAGCAGAATTGCTGAGCTCTGGGCTCTGATAAAAGACCCTGCCTCAGTAACAGGATGTACCTAGACACATGCACAAACACATCACAGGTGCATTCTTAACATGCAAAACAAACAAACAAACAAAAAAAAGAAAACTGCAAAACCATCACTAAGGAGGATTAGGGATCACTGTCTTTGCTTCAGGCAAGATAAGCTCTTATATATTGAATAGTTAATGTGCTCAGCACCTTGTCATATAGCAGATGCTCACCAAAATATCTGCCTCTACCAATAGTTACAAGAGACAGTTTTCATGTGGTTGCTGTCATGGAATTCCTCAAGCTTTGGGGAGCTACTGGCTGGCTTGAGAAAAGGCCCCTTCAAGCACTGTAGTATGAAAAAACTGTAGCAAATCTAGAATGTACATTATCAATAAGGTAAGAGCAATGTTCCACATTCATTGTATCAAATATCCTGCATTCATTAGGATTTTTTATTAAATAGTAATTTTGTTTGGATATATCATATATTAGTACCATCATTTCTATCCTCCCTTCCCCCCAATCCACTGAGGGCCCTTCTTAGTGGCATAGCTGGCATTGACCATGGAATTGTGGGTTATGTGTTGCGGGTGCAGCAGTTAGTCATTGTGGGTGGGTGGGTTCAGGGGAGGACACCTCTGGATGTTCCCTTCCTTTAGTGTCTCTTACATTCTTTCCACTCCTTAGGCAGATTTTCCTTACTCTAAAAGTGGTCCAGAGCCCAGCAACATCACCATAACTAGGAAGATGTAAGAAATTCCCCTCTAGATAATAAAGAGATGGCTGGTGGGTAAAAGTGCTTGCCTCATAGGATTAGGCCTTGAGAGAGCCTGATCGTCCCTGAGTTCTACTCTCCAGCACTTGTACACAAAATTTGACATGACTACAAGGCCAGTCCTGTGGGGATCAGAGTTTGAAGAATAACTGGGTCTCACTGATCTGCCAGTCTGACTGAAAATGGCAGCTCCAGGATGACTCAGGATGACTAAAAGCACTTGCTTGCAAAGCTTGATGGCCTGGGTTTGGTTCCCTGCTACTCACATAAAACTAGATGCAAAAAGTTATGAATGAATCTTGAGATGGTTTGCAGTATAGGAGACCTTGAAGTACACACTCGCTCTCCCTTAAATAAATTAATAATTAATCAATTCATATTTTTAAATGGCAGCTCCATGTTCTACCAGAGTGATGGAGAATGGCACCACACACCAGACATTATCCTTTGGTCTCTGCCCCCACGTAAACTCTCTCCACACTTCTGTGTGCACAGAAACACACACACACACACAAACACACACATGAATTCCTATGTAATGAATCTGCAATTTCAGCCAGTTGAGTTGTGTACACAGTAAAAATGTAAAAGCCTTATATTATAGGATGTATATAATAAAAGTGTCTAAGAGGGTGCTAATGAAGACAATAATACATGACCCTTGTCCCACAATAAGCTGCCCCTCGAGTCCAGCTCTATGATAGGGTAATAAAGTAATACTATGTGGAAATTCCTAGGATCCGCTTATTTAGGAATAGGAAAGAGGGATTAAGAGAGGGGAAAGCCTGAACATTTAAGCTAAAGGATTGTTTCCAAACACAAATACATAAACTTTCAAAATGAAATATTACCAAGAAGACAAACAACAATGAGAAGCCCTGCCCTCACCACCTTACCCAGCAGTACCAAAGTTACAGCCACAGAGCAGTATGGGAAACCACCAGCCCCTTCACCCCCAGTCCATGAACAGTATCACAACTCCTTCCACAGAGCAGTATGAGGACCACCCCGTTTGGCCCCAGGCAGTATCAAAGCCACAGCCACAAAGCCCTAATTGGAATATCACTGACACAGAAGGATCTGCTTTTGTGGGTGAATTGGGGTATGATGTGTGTGGGTCAGGAAATTGGTCTGACCTTACAGCCTTGTTCTCAGCTGAACCCAATGAGCAAATCTGTGACATACCAGGATGTCTTATGTGATCACATGCTAGATTGAGGTCAACAAACCAATGCTTACAAGTGTCTGGTCAGTCTGTACCAGGATATAGAAAATGAATTAAGCTAATGACAGAAGACATTACACAAGAGACAGGCATCTTGTGTATAAGCAATCTCTCACCATGATGCCTATTAAGGAATTTTTTTAAACTTAAAGAACTCGGGAAGGAAGTGGCATGCACAGTTTCTGGCATTGATGTTTGAATCAAAGGAGTAATATTGAGAACCAAATTCTTGTTATAGGTTTCCCTGAGCACACTGAGAGAAGTGAGGAGAGGACCAAATTTGTCATGAGGCATCATCATATTTGTAAACACAGGTGAAAGCCAGTGGATTTTCAGGGGTGAAGTTCTGATTTTCCACTCAGCTTCTCATTAAGGAGAAATGCAGAGGCTAAAGTGTGGTCAAATTCAAGGTCCCTCGGAAGATGAAATACATTCAAATGTCTGCAAAGTCTAATGTTTGATCCAAGTGGTCTCTGTAACCTGCAATAAATGGTTGACACTTCCAGTGTATTAAAGTCACACATGTGCAAAAAGATAAATATGCTTGGTGAGACAGTCATTTCAATAAAAATATTACTACTAATTGCTTTATAAGCAAGTTTGATTGGCTGACAACTGCAGGTCTGCTGTCATTGTCAACACTGTGAGGTAAGCTTGCATTTACATTCCTCATCTATGCCAGATACTTTTGTCTGCAATATGTCGCCCTCATGAACTGGTGATTCCCAGCAGCTAGGACATTTTGTGGTGTCTAAAACGGGTTGATGTAGATGCATGAAGTAGATGCATATAAATGTAACCCAGCCTCTAAGGAAACTATCATTATTTTCATTACACAGAAAATTAAACAGAAACTTGGATCAAATAGATACCACATGTCTGTGTCAACATGAGACTAGATCTTTTCCTGAGCTGGATCAGGTATTAATCATCATGATGACTAGGAACTTTAAACACTGTTTTTCTGCCAAATACTGCAGTAACAGTTGCACTCACCTTCTTGCCTTATATCTTCCTTCCAATTCATTTCATAGTAGCTATTAATACTCCCATTTATGGACAAAGAAAATTAGTTCTAGCTAATGTCTTGTGTGCAATTTGCATTACTATACCAGAATTCCTGAAACTTGGTAAATTAGAAAGAACAGAAATTTATTGCCTTCAGTTCTGGAAGTTGGAAAGTATGTGGTTATGCTAACAGCATCCAGCAACATGGGACTTGTTTCTGTGTCTTCTGATGGGGGGGGAGAAAGAGAAGGACCAGAGCGTTCATGAAAGACAGAAAGAAGAAGGGAGTTAATCTCAGTCTTCTGTCAGGAATCCATTCCTATGAAAACTCCTTCCTGTTGCACTGATGATTAAGTTCAGAGCACATGGATCATGGAAGGCACATTTAATTATGCAAAAAAAACCCAAAAAACAAAACTGAATGAGTGTCCAAATTCCCACACAGAATTGTTAGGAGTGACTGAACCCAAATCAAAGCCAATATTTGTTTTGAAAATATGGTAAAAAACCATATCTTCTAGTATTCAGTATTCAGAAGTGATAAATTATAACACTGATCCTTTGGAGAGCAACAATACTTGTATGCCATTTCTATCTCCTTAGTGTTTTTCTAATATTTTATTGATTCATTTTCAAGAAGAGAGAGAGAACGAGAGAGAGAGAGAGAGAGAGAGAGAGAGAGAGAGAGAGAGAGAGAGAGAGAAGAGAGAGAGAAAGACAATGAGAGAGCCAGGGCCACCACCTTGTGAGTCTGGCTTATGTGGGTACTGGGGAATTGAACCGGGGGCCTTAGGCACTGGAGGCAAGTGCCTTAACCACTAGGCAATCTCTCCAGCCCTCTCCTTAGTGTTTAACATGGTGCCTTTCATTTAGAGACACTCAATGAAAGTTATAATTGAATACATTACAATATAGGCCTTTTTCTGTACTTGAGAGGCTCAGGTAGTCAGATTGCAAGTTCAAGGCTTATCTATACCAATCTAAGCAATTTATTGAAACACCATCTCAAAATAAAAAGTAAAATAAGCACCAGGGATTTAGCACAGTAGAAGTCATCCTTAGCATGCATTAAGCTCTAAATTCAATACCCACTATCAGTGAGTAAATGAATACATAAGCATGAAAGAGTGAGTTGGACTATAAACATTTCACTCTAATTCCAAAATTATTACTATATGTGATTCTGATAATCTTTGTGATTAAAGTACTTCCATGGGAAATATTGCCATCTTTTGTTCTGTTGATGTCTCTATGTGAGATATATTAGGAGTCACCTGTTTTTGGCTCAGATTAGGAGGTTAATAAACTCATAGGCAGGGAGCATGAAGCACTTTTCTCTAAGACTGGCCATGCTGCCCCTAGAAGTACATTCTTGGGGCTGAAGAAATAGCTCAGTGGGTAAAGGTCTTGCTACACAAGCATAGTAACCTAAGTTGGGATCCCCAGAACTCCTGAAATACTGTGCAAAGAGACACATACCTGTTATCTTAGCACGGGGGATATAGGAGCAGAATAATCTTTGGGGTTGCTGACTAGCTATGCCAGCAAAGTTGGTGAGTGTTAGCTTCAATTAGTGACTTTGTTTCAAAAAATAAGGTAGAAAGCAATTGAGAAGACATTTGCTATTCTCCTCTGGCCTTCACACACATGCATATGCATGTGCATAAACACCTATACAACATGCCAACTGTGCCAACTCTCTCACTAAGGTAAAAAGAAATGTCACTAGGAGGCTGGGGAAACTTCCCAGTGATTAAAGGTGTTTGTTTGCAAATCCTGCTGCCCAGCTTCAATTTCCCAGAAACCAAGTAAAACCAGATAGATACACAGTGGTCCACACAACTATGATCCCAGTGTGGGAGGTATAGAGAGGAGAATGCAATGCTCTCAGGCCAGCTGGTCTGCTGTTCTTGTGCAGTCTGGCAATTCATTTGCAGCCACAGAGAACTTTCTCAAAGAAGGTGAGCACAAACACTTTGAAGTTATCCTCTGACCTCCACATGTGTGCCCCCACCATGCACATGTTAATAAATAATTTTTTAAGATGTGCAAAGATGTTGCTTCCAGTAGTAGCTGCTGAGTCATATTCTCATCTGCCTTCCTTAAACATTAGGAAAAACTCAGTAAGATCATTTGCATAGTATGATATCTCCTTTACACAGTACACTCAAGAGCCCACAGAACACTTTTGCTTCTTCCTTTCATTACTCCATTTGATCCCAGCCAAGCTTGGATCTGCAAGGCAGACTGGGGAACAAAGAAATTTCAAAGAAGGAATATGAATTCTCATATGAACAATCTGGCATAAAATACTGTAACACATGTCATATGATTCCTTTGTCAGAATCCTGTAGTTCGCTGGTTTTTTCCCTGCTGCATGGTCTCAGAGAAGGCATCTTTTAGGGAAGCCAGTGCTGAATGAGACATCAGACAGAAAAGCCTGGGTCCAACTCTACCTCTCACTATCAGGAGTACACTCCTTTCCCCAAGATCAGTGTGAGAACTTATTGTGATGTAACAGGAAACATTCCTGACACAGTAAGCCTACCATATGACAGCTATCCTCCACCTTCCTCCTGAGGAATGTGTTCACTATAATGAGAAATTTTTCCAGTGAGCTCCTGAGAACAAGTGGAGCTCTTATGTCTTAGAAGGCATATTTAAGGCTTACCAAATTCTGTGACGTTTCAAAATGGTGACTCATTCACTTGGAGGATTCAATCTGCAGTTATGACTTGTATCCTCGTGTTGATAGAAAAAAAATAAAGTGTTGTGAATATTGTTGAAATGATACAAAGTATGGTTTTCTGAGGCTTCTATAATGTTTTTCATAGACTTATATTACATATATCTCTCTCATCAACCTTTGGACATAGGTGTTACCTTCTTCTTTAACTTATATTTAAAATCAGAGGTCATTTGCAAGAAAACATTAAGTTTGGAGATTTGGGAGATACAGGCTTGGGTCTTCAGGCCCTTCCCCTTTCCAGTCTATGGTTATTGTTTTATAACATGTTGAGTCTCCTGTCCCCAGAGTTATGAGACAGATCACAAGTGGGTATTGAGCAGTCTTCCCAAATCATGTGACTGTTCTATACATCATAGGGTACTGAGGGAGCTCATCTCCTGGGTAAGGTTAAAATGAAGACAGATGGTTCAGGATCTTACATTCAAGTTATATAGTCATATGCCCTACCTATAAGTATTTGCTTTACCACTCTATTACTTATTTTTGCCAAGCAAAAACTTAAAGACTAAATAAAGATGTCTATTCAGAGTTATTTCATGATTTTGCGTGTGTGTGTGTGTGTGTGTGTGTGTGTGTGTGTGTGTGTGTGTGTGTACACCAGGCTCTCTTGCTACTTCCAGAAAATACCCATCCAGCTTTACATGAGTGGATAAGGAATCAAACCTGGACCAGCAGGCTTTGTAAGCAAGTTACTCTAACTGCTGATCCATCTCCATCTCCACAACCCTCCATTCACTGTTCTTTCTTTTGGTTCACAATGCTGTCTGCCTGTCTCGAATAAATGAAATATGAATTAGAGTTTACATTTAAAGGCCAGCATCCTAGCCTGCTAGCTGTATCTCCATCACTTATGACATTCTAGTAGGTTCCAAGAACTATTAGGAAACAGTAACATTTTATTTATGCATTCATTCATTTTATTAGAAATGAAAAATTCTTATTCTCTGATATGACTCCTTAATTAACAATCAGGCTATAAATATAATTTTCACAAGGTTGAAACAAAGTCTATCAAAATCTCTCACCAAGTTATTTCCAGAGATAAATATAATACTTAAAATCTTTTAAAATCTTTTTCAGATACAGTATAAAATCGAAACAATTAGAAAGTGTTTATAATTACACTTTGTTGAGATTCTAGAATGAATTTTAAATGACTGGTTACATGATATGACACATTAAATTCTAATGATTTTTTTCACCTCTCTGTTACCTGTCAACATCAACATTGATAAAACAAAAGCATGAGCCTTTTTTTTCCTGATGACTGGATGTTTAAGCTTAGCTCTATCCACAGATATGCATATTTCTAACTATCACCTATGAAAAAATAGGAACAGTTGAGTTGCCCAAGCCATGAACAAAGTCTAGTACTCAGGAGAGTAATTATGTCAGTGAAAGTGCTATGCTGATTTCTAAAGTCTCTTGCTGAGCCAGCCAGCTGGAAGAGTCCATGGACTACAACAGTGAACACTGTCATTGAACAAGTTCTCTTAAGTATGAAAAAATGGTCCACATCACTGTAAGTCTTCTCCAACAAGCAGGGAGGTAGTGAATCTAAATACCCCCATCAACCATTCCTCAGGCTCTTGGGAACCTTCTACACTTGACGGCTAAGGTATGGACCTCTGAAAGGATAGCGGCAAGGGCTACCTAGAGATTTGGTTGCGATGGAGAGAATGGGGAGGACTGCACAGCTGTGGACGGTGAAGTCCTAGAGGTCACCAGTGCCCACTGCTGAATGAGTGACAGCACCCCGCTGACCACTGTAGCCTCCATGCATGATTCACAAGTGTACCCTCTCCCTTCCTGCTGCCTATCATGGAGGTCCAGGCTCTGCCAATTACTTTCTCTCTATCCTCTTGACAGCAGGTGGGAATTGTTCTCTAACTGTGTACTGGTTCTTCAGGTTTTTATGATGCAGACAAGAGAAAATAAAGAACCATAGAGACTAGAGGAAGAGAAAGAAGCAGCAAAGTAAGTGTGTCAACTGGGGCCGGAGGATATGATTTGTCTGGAAACATAAAAATGAGTTACACAGAGGTAGGGTGGAGAGATTTGGGTTCCCCTGTCTTCTTTTGCTGCGCTTCAAGAAATTATGCTATAAAACCAATGCGTTTAAGGGAAGTGTCTAGTGGGAAAGAAAGCAAGGGGGTTTATTGAGTCTGGATATGTTCTATGTATGATATGACAGTGACTGTCTGTCTCATTACTGGGACAAAACACCTGATGACAAGCCGGTGATGGGAGGAAAGTTTTATTCAGCTTACAGATGCTAGGGAAAGCTTCATCAGGGAAGAAAAAAAAAACACAAGAGTGTCACTCATCTGTGTGGAAGACATCTAGTCATCTAAGTATTGGGCTTGCCTAATAGACTTCAAGTTCTTACCCCAGTGACATGCTCCTCAACAAGGCCTTACTTCCCAAGACTCTAAAAGCTGGGGGTTGACTGTGAGACTTAATCACGAACACATGAGGCTATGGGCAACATTTCACATTCAAAGAACCACATGTGGTACTTGAGAACTATAAGTAAAAATGAATTGATTTTGGAAATATTTGTGTGAAAATGCATGTAGATTTTTATAACTGCTGAGACTGGGCCATAAAGAATTATTGGAAGTGCTATGCCAGCAATGGAGAGCTAGTTGTCTTAAATTCAGTTGTCAAGAACAGATAATGCAATAACTAAAGTGCACGATTGCAACCATGATGCTCTAAATTAAGTCCAAGGACCCAAATAAATATATCTGGGCATGTTGGTGCACCCATGTAATCCCAGCATTGTGGAGGTACAAATAAGCAGAAACCTGGATCTGACTAGCCAGCCAGTTTTGACTAATTGGCGATCCCTAAGCTTATTAGATACTCTGTCTCAATAAAAGTTTTTCCTCTGACCCCAACACACATGAACATGGGTGTGTGCCTTCACATACACACACATGCACACATAAACACACACATTTACACCTACACATATACTATAGGAGACACAGAAACAAAATATATCCATGAGCTTATGTGTAAAATTCCAGGGATCAACTACAAAACACTTTGAGGGGACTGTGAGAAGATGAGGTTTTACAAAGAGTTATAAAAAAACAAATCACCAGTCCTGTATTGGCATCTGGAGGCAGGGAGCTGGTATAATGTGAATCTCTGCTGTTAACAAATTCGCAGGCTGGTGAGGTGGGAAAGAATAGGTCCTAAGTAAGTAATAAGAAGATTCCCCTGTGTGCTCATAAAGAGATTTGGAACAATCTCCTAAAGGAAAAGAGAAATTGCTTTAATATGTGTGGTGATGGTCACGGCATGGCTTTCTTTTTAGCCTCATCTTTTATGACCCCTTCCCTTGCAATCTACACCTACATCTGTGGACTCAACCACAGGGGAGTTTGATCTCCTGCTCAGGGAAAGTTTGCAACATGTGAATATATGTTTGATTGTTATAAAGGAAGGGGAGAAGAGACAATGGACACCTTAAATATCCTGTGATGCACAGAATGGGCTCAGTGATTAATAATTTTCTGTCTTCATATCAGGAGTGCAGAGGTGACAAGTATTACTTTGGATGGGCCAGATCATTTAAATTTCCAGTTGCCTCGTGATTTGCTTTTGTAGCCAAATTATCTCTAATAGGACTCTTTCTTCTTCATAAAAATATTGTCACATCTGAGCAACCATCAACTCTGGTTGTCTATTTGATAATGTCATTGACTTTCATAGAATGACCTTGGTGCTATTTCTTGGATTCTACCATTGAGTTTTTTTTAATATATATTTACTGTCCATAATGAGTTACATTATTTAGTGGGCAAATAATGAGTTGTTATCCCAAATTCCCCAATTCCCCCCCTCCCCATCCACCATCAGTTGGATATCCTCCTCCGTGGGCTGTCTGCATTAGTCCTTGTGGCAAGGGATCCTGGATATCCTAGTATTCAGCCCGGTCTTCCTGGCCGAAGTGTGTTGTTACTGATGGGTGCCATGCCTCTGGACAGTTTCCCCCACCACGGCTCTCACAATCTTTCCGCCCCCTCTTCCGCTCAGTTCCCTGAGTCATGGTGGGTGAGTATTAAGGCTGCTTTAATGTTGTGAGCTTAGGGGTCTTTGCGTTGAAAATCCTTGATTTCTGTCTCATTGAGTTTTGTATCCATTTTTGTGTTTATTTGTACTATTGTAATTCCATAAGTATAAGTATTTTCTTAATATTTTCACTCCAAATCCACTACGAAGTCAGGAAGGTACCAGATAGTTCCACATTTATGTCTCCAACACTTGAAATGGTGAAATCAATCGCTATTAGTTGTATGGATGAACAAGTCCATTTAATATGTGGGTTTGTCTCATTTTTGAAATAGGACACAGTGATATCTGCTTTTACATGTTTCCTAACATTAGTGAATGAGATAATAGTTAATGGCATGCATGCCATATGTTTCATAATAACTTCCATTTACCAAGTATCTTCTCTAAACTTGCTACTGGGTAAGATGCATTCTATGTAACATTTTGGGGTGGTCCTGAGTGACATAGCACTGGTCTGTCAAGCATGAAGAGCTCTTTCACTGAGCAACATCCACTGCCTCATGTAACCTTCCTAGTTGTCCCAAGCCAGAGAGTTG
The DNA here is from genome assembly GCA_004024765.1 of Zapus hudsonius. NCBI lineage: Eukaryota > Metazoa > Chordata > Mammalia > Rodentia > Dipodidae > Zapus > Zapus hudsonius. The sequence continues at coordinate 25,656 of PVHP010019711.1, forward strand.
AGTATACTAACTCATCTGATAGAAACAAATAAGCATAAAGAACCCAAGTGACACGCTCAATATCACAGTTAGTTAACAGCAGATTTGTGGCTCAATTCCAAGTTTTGAGAGGGGGATGGTAAAAGTAGACTTTGATATCACTATCAGGCTGTAGAGATTTTTCAGTGGTTAAGGTGCTTGCTTGCAAATCTCAGATTCAATTCCCCAGTACCCATGTAAAGCCAGATGCACAAAGTGGCACATGCATCTAGAGTTTGTTTGCAGTGGCTGGAGGCCCTGTCACAGCTATTCTCTCTCTCTCTTTATCTCTCTCTCTCTCTCTCTCTCTCTCTGCTTGCAAATAAATAATAAATAAATAAATAAAATCTTTAAAATAACTTAGGCTTTAAATTATAGAGACATTTCCAAAGATAATAAATTCATCAAACATAATCAAGGGTAAAGGATTTGTATCTCTTCCTCCTAACCAACACTTGAGACCTTCCTCACAGTACCTGGAGCCTGAATAGCACTATTTTCCCACTTGATTAATCAGAATTGCTGTTTGTTTGTGCATAGAAGATAACTCATTATGGAAAATATGCATTATAAGGCCCTAATATATGCATTTATTCAATTAAGTCTAATGTATTATTTAAGGCTTGGTGTGTGATATTTATTGCTAGCAAATGCTAATTTATACAGATTAACAGAGTTAATTAGGTGCACAGCTTGTGAGGACAGCCTGTAACTTGGAGGGTGCAGCCATGGCTTACTCTACTGTAGGCCAGTGGATTTATTCAAGGGTCTGGCAACCTATGCCACATATGAACTTGCTTTCTAAACAAACAGTTTTAAAATAAGTATTGGACCCTTCTTCCATGGCTCTCTTTAATTGCTTGTGTGAGCACCTTAGAAGTGTTATACCCTCAAAGGGCTTACTAGGAATCATCCACTTTCTACCAATGTTTAATGTCACTCTACCAAGTAGAGTATTGCTGAGCAGGCAGTTGCTTCCCCCCCCCCCAAATATATATTTATATGCTACATTCAGAAGATAACAGGGACCTTAAAACATTAACTCAATAAACATACATCGATAATTTATTCTATACTAGGTTTTGTACTGACGAGAGTGGATTCAAAAGAATGAGGCTAGGCCCCTAACAAAAGGAAAGGGTATGCCATACATTTTAGCACCCACCCACCCAGTTCATGGAATAGAGACCAAATCCAGGCTCTGTCATGTGCACAATGTAGGAGCAATGCCATCATGTGACTTATTGTAGGATAATGAGTCCACCTCAGAAGTCTATTCCTCAGTTTGCCCACTTCAGTGAAGGGGAGCTGACTTTATTCGCATAGTGTTGTTATTTGCATAAAATAAGCTATGTAAGCTGAATATGGAGCTCCATGTTAAATTCTTTGGTTATCCTCACCAAACCTTCAGTTCAAACCTCTGAAACAGTAAGCAGGAGAAACAATAGCATCTCAACATTTTACATTAAAGCCCTTGAGCTCTGTGGGACTTTCCTCCTGAAATTTAATTACATTTTTTCTGATTAACTATATGTATTCCTATGTAGACAAGAGTATATTATTTATATAAAATTTGTAACAGAACATTTTATGTCCCCAGGGAATTGTTTTTTTTTTCTTCTCCCTTCCCCCTATAAGGGATTCCTCATCAGATCAACTCTTTGTTACAGCTTTCATGACTTGCACTTGAGAAAGAGACATGTAGTTTATGGGAACCCAGCCAGCCCAAGGGAAACCTACGAAAGTCTGTCTCAATTAGTCATGAACTATATTTGCACTGCATGCAATGTGTTTGGGGGTGGGAATTAACTTGAATGATTACCCCTGTCTGTAAAAGAGTCCCTTGCATGGAATCATTTCTTTGTAAGGAGAGAGAAAGAGAGAGAGAGAGAGAGAGAGAGAGAGAGAGAGAGAGAAAAGAAGGCCTACAAACAAGGTAAATATGCCAAATTTAAATCTTTAAAATATATTTTTATTTATTTATTTGACAGAATGAGAGAAAGAGGCATATATAGAGATAGAGAGAGTGAGCATGGGTGCCCCAGGGTCTCCTACTATTTCAAATAAATTCCAGACAATTGCACCACTTTATGATGCATCTGGTTTATTTGGTTAGTGAGGAAACAAACCCTGGCTGTCAGGCTTTGCAAGCCATCTCTCCAGCTCCCTCAAATTTGAATCTCGTCTATTCTTGAAAAATGTATGGGGTTAAAAGTATTGATTCCTTGTAGCTATTGACTATTTTTGTGGTCAGGCTCCTGAGATTTTTATCAGAAATAGCTGTGGAGATGAAGCATTTTGCAAAATGGAAGTGAATAAGACCCTGAGATCTGAGTCTATTTCTTCCAAAACAGAAGTTGAAATGTTTGTACTTACCATAATATTTTCCTCACCAGGATTTTATATTTAGCATACTTATTACACACCTTACCATATTAGTGTCATTAATAGAATGAGACATAAATTAAAATAACCTCCTGGGATGGTCAGTTTCTGGTTGTCAATTTGATGGGATTTATTAGCACCATGGAAACAAAGCTCCAAGCATGTCTGTGAGGGATTTTCTAGATTAGGTCAATTCGGATGAAAGGACACAGCCTAAGTGTGGAAAGCAGCATCTCATGGGCTGGAATGTGGGATTGAATGAAAAGGAGAATGTGAGCTGAGGAACAGCATTCCTTACTGGGCTTCCTCACTGTGGGTGAAACGTGACCTGCTGCCTCCTGATCCCACTGCCCTGTCTTCCCTCCACGACTGACTGGAACTTCAAACTGCCCGTGGAATAAACCCCTCCATCCTTAGTTTGCTTTGGTCAGGTATTTGGTCAAGGCCAGGAGAAAGTAACTAATTCCCCTCTCAACACGTCCTGTCACCTGATCCCACTCCCCTCTCCCAATCCATTCTCTGATGCTAATGGTCACATTTAAACCCATAGGTGTTGAATTATACCTGCAACTTTGGAATTTTTGCTAATTAACTTCTTAACTTAGAATGGTCTAACTGACCTCTTTTATCTGTTTGTGTCCAAAATTCACTCATACATCGAAGCTCAACTGAAAGATTCAAAAGTTTAAGCTCTCATTAAAAACTGGGCACTAATTCTATGCTTTTTTCAACTATCTGAATCCTCACAATTCTGATGAGCACTGTCATTAAACCCAGTCCACAGGCAAATCAACTGAGGCACAAATCAAAGAGGTCCCATGTAGCAAAGCAGGACTTAAATCGTGTTATCTCACCCCAGGGTCTCATGCCCTAAATTGTTGTCCTCAGTGCATCCTGTTTGTCCTTCTACATGTCCCCCCTCCTTTGAGCATCCCTTCCTTTCCCTTTATATTCCTTTCTGTTCAGCTGTCCAAAAACACATTTCATACATTTAAATTACATCTCAACTCTTTCTCACTAGACTGGATGAGGGATGAAATCATATCTGTTTCATTTTCCTTTCTACAAAGTGCTCATATGGTGTTGGAACTGGAGAGATGGCTCAGGCAGTACAGTGTGTGCTGTGCAAGCATTAGGACCTGAGTTCTGATCCCCACCATCTCCATGAAAAGCCAGGCACAGTGTCAGGTGCCTGAAATCCCACGTACTATATGAGGAGGCAAGTATCCATGAAGCCAGCATGCAGGGGATGCCATGGACAACCAAATGCTGCTACATGAACAGAGGTTGGGAGTATTTAGAATGCACATGTTATGTGCCCAAAAGAGATAAAAAAAATGCCTGGGAAAAATACTGTAAGCATTCCTGAACTTTTTTTTTTTTTTTTTTGGCACTATAAGCATCTGAAGACACAATCTCTCCAAGATGCATCTAACTCAACAGGAGCTCCCTGGTGACTCTTAGAATACAAATGAAATAGGAAAACATTGACTTGGGTGGGCAATGAGAGCCACATTCCTGTGGGTGGTGACACAAGAAAGAAGATGCCCACACCTGCAGGACAAGGTAGTCAACAGAGGGTGAGTTAGTGTGAGGGACAGGAGATGATCACTGAGTCCCTCTGGGAATCACATGCAGGTCTCACATTATTTTCTACTATGAGCAATGTATTGCTTTCTGAAACATATTTCTGAATGTAAGCAGTTATTTTCTCCTATTTAAAAAAAAACAAAAATGTATTTATATTCATTTGGTGTGTATGTATGCATGTGTATAACTGTGTTGGGGAGGGGGGTCAGTGTCTACCACGGTGTCCCTATGTAGATCAGGAACAGCTTTTAGATTGGTCCTCCCCTTCAACCTCATTGGCTGCGGGATCTCTTGCCTATTGTTTCTTTTATGAGGTTCTTAGAAATTCTCCTTTCACCCCTTCTCACAGTAGGTGCAGTGGGATTACAGAATCCTGCACAGCTTCCAGCTTTTATGTTGAATCTAGCGATCTGAAGTCAGGTGCTCAGGCTTCTGCAACAAGTGCTGTGTCCACTGAGCCATCTCCCAAGCCCTGAGCAGTTATTTTCCACAGCTCTTTCTTCATAACCGTTTGACTGAAAAGACCAAGTCCTTCCTTCTAAAAACATATTCCCAACAGAAGAGTCTAGGAATGGAGTCTTTTGGCAGCCAGCTTCAAAGATTCACCTCCACTGCTTAGAGGCTGGTAATAATCACACACCTATGTAATCACCTTCCATATCAGGCACAGCTGACCAAATTTACACAGTGGTGGAACCATGACCCTGAACAGGCAGAGCAGCTTCCGTCATGTTCTTTTGGATGGATCTTTGTAATCAAAGTCAGCCTCCATGTTGCAAGGATACAACTCAAGTGGTCCTCTAGAGAGGTCCACCTGGCTAGGAAAGGAGGTCTCTTTCCAACAGTGATGTCCACCCACCAGTTGATCATCATGGAGGTAGACCCTCCAATCCCAAGCATTTGGATGACCACAGCCCAGACCAAAACCTTGGCTACAAACTTCTGAGACATTTGATCTAGAATCACCAAAAGCATCTTTAGAAATTCTGACACCCAGAACCTGTGAGGGACTATGTTTATTAGTGTTATTTTGTGTTGCTACATTTCAAGGTAACTTTGCATCATACAATAGATTTGGGATGCAGTTTCTCTACCATTGGTATCTGATAATGGTTGAAAGAGGGCCTAGGAACTGACAGGAAATGGGAAAATTATCTGGCATAGTGAGAATGAGCATGTACTGGATGTATGCTAGCACTTTACACCAGGGATCTCAGGAGGAAGGCACCATCGTCCCCAAATTAAACATGGAGAAGCTCTGGTTTAGACAAATCTATATGACAAGCCCATAGATTATGATCTATTCCATGAAGCCAAAACTTGCAAACAGATCTGTTTCCAAAGAGACTCTGTACTATAGATTCTTGTCATTGTCTGTCCATAGCGTACTCCCATCCTTCCTGGACCCTGGCTGAATCTGTTCCATCTTGAGCTAAGTCTTTCCATCTGAATAAAGAACACATCATGCTGCTTCTGGATCTGGAAGACTATCTAGTAGGCAGAATGCTAGTGCAGATGCAGGCTTGTGAGCTCATCAGTAAGATGCGTAAAATTATAACTACTTCACAGGGAGCTTCAAGAATTCAATTTTGTACCATAGATGGATGTCATTGTTTTATAAACCTTAACAGCGAGCACCAAAGTAAATTATTGTTTTTATCCTTAGTATTGCTGTCTTCATCTGCACCAAGCCTGTGAATATTTTTGTATTAAAAAAGAAAACACACACACACACCCTGATGTCTGTGGAAAGGCCCCTGACTTTAAAGACAGTCAATATACCCTCCTTTCTCAGAACACAAAATACATTGAGCATCTCTTTATTGTCTTCCAGCTATAATTGATTATAGGATGAGAGTTGTTTTGTCGATCTTCCATTGCAGTCCTTGAATAAAATGTTAGTAAATAATAATGATAACAAAAAAGAACCATAATACACAAATACACACACACACACACACACAC
>PVHP010019712.1:0-31490 GCA_004024765.1 Zapus hudsonius
TGTTCTGAAGAAGAGTTAGAATCAGTGTTTACCCAGGAATGATTTATGGGAAAGTGACACAAAAACATGATCTCAGACCAAAAGGGTTTGTACTGAGCCCTGGAGGTCTCTTCTTAGTGGGACCTGTAGACCACCCCCCTTGATCCCTTCTAGAGACGCTGAGGTTATTTTCAGAGGCATTAGGCTTTGAGTGTAATGTCTCTAGCAGGAGTGGTGGAAGACCATGCTCACAATACAGGAGTGACAGAAGCAAGAAGATGGTAGGGACCCTGAAGTTCAGGATGGCTCCACCAGCAGCCGTGGGCTGTCACTTCTCACACTCCTCTCTGCACACCTTCCCCATCAGCCCTCCGTGCTCCTCTCCCACTGGTCCTGCCTGGAGGAGCCACCTCACTGGCTCACTGGCCTCCGCTGCCCTGTGCTGTTTTCTGTCTCCACAGGGCCACTTCCACGCACAGCTCTGGGTTCAGATGCTGCAGTTTCTCACCTCACTGTGACCGACAGGTTGACAGGTAGGCTTTCTTCTAAATCATTATTCAGAGAATCCAGAGAATTGAGTTAGTGTGAATTAAATGACAGAAATGTGTGATGGTCGACTTGTGCATGTTGGAAGTCCAGTTGGGTCTCACTAGATGAGAATGAAGGCACTGGCAGGGCTGTCCTCGGGTTAGGGAAGTGTCCTGGCATCTGTCCCAAGCCGGTGGGGTTCTGTCCTTCTGCTCTTTTGGTCTGCCTGCTGCGGCTGCTTTCAGTCTGAGGCTTGGAGCCTCCATCCCTGCAAGGGCATTTCCCACAGCATGAACTTTTCGTCTATTTACTATTTGTTGCTGGCCCCTGACTGGGGTTCATAAATCTTTCCAAAATATCATCCTACTGCTGAGCAGCCACCTAGAAAACCTGCTGTGAAATCAGGCTGCCAACCGTCTCCTCCCAGCCATACCAGGTCACAGGCTCTGCTGGACTCCACAGTGGGCCCAGAGCCAATGAAGGCTCATCACCTTCCAGGCAGGCTCCAAGACCAAAGGAGCCAGGGAGCAGGGGTCGTGGGCAGGTGGGAACCATGGACCACCAGATCAGGCCACCGAGGGTGGATAAGGTTGACAAATACTCCAGACACACAGGGCTCACTCAGCATCCCAGCTAAAGAGAAGCCCAGAGCACCAGGAAAATTGAAGCCAAAACCCAGCTTCGCTGAGTGGCGCATGCTCACAATCCCAGAATTTAAGAGACAAAGACCTAAGAGTCAAAGGTTCAAAGCCAATCTGGGCTACACAATGAGACCCTGTTTCGATAAACAGAACATGCCACAACTGTTACTGCACATCTGTTATCTGTGTTTCAAATCTGCCTTCATAGGAAACTACTAAGAACACAAAATCTGGCTGAGCTTTCAGAGTCAACTATCCACGCAGAAGCTCTGCTGTGTCAGCATGTGCTATAAGGTCTGTTGAGCCGCTCCCAGGAAATGTTTTATCAGCCTCCAGGGAAAAAAGAAGTAGGAGTTCCAGGAAAAATGACAGGCTTGCTGGATGTTGATTTCCTGATGCTAAAGCCTTTTAAGTCGACAAGTCCCAGCCTCTCATGGGCCAGTTCCAGAGAACACTATCCTTCAAGCCAGGGGGGTGGGGAGGGTCAGATTCTCCACCCAAAGGAGCAGTGTTTCCTGTCATACACCAGACTTTTTATTTTTAAAACATTCTATTTTTATTTGTTTGAGAGAGACAGAAAGAGAATGGGTGTGTTGGGGCTTCCCACTGCATGGAAGCTTCAGGTGCATGCACCACTTTGTGTATCTGGCTTCATGTGGGTACTGGGAATCAAACCCAGATTGTCAGGTTTTGCAAGCAAGCACCTGTAACCGCTGAGCCATCTCTCCAGCCCATATACCAGACTCCCATGGCAGACACCTTCATCAAGGAGATAGATGCATCACCCATATCACATAGAGGAAGACAGCCGCTGAGATCCCTCCCAGAGACTCCCCCTGACCTTCCCTCTGGGCAGGCAGCTCAGCTCAGGTGCAAGTCTTCTCACCTATTGCAGGGGCCATGCAACCGCCCCTTCAAATCCATCTTGATTGTGTCCCTGTCCAAGTGCCAAGTATGGCTCATCTCTAGATTGCAGAGCTTTGCAATTTCTCTCCACCAAAGATAAAAGCCAGAAATAATAAAACCCAATAGAAAAAAAAAACCTACAAAGAGCAAGCCAATAGCAAAACAGGGCTATTGCTACCTGAAAGCTCTCCGGTGAGGCCCTTTCTGGGAAAGCTCAGGACTGTCCCCTGAGGGATGCCATAGCACCTGAAATCCATCATATGGTATTTGTATACACGGAGTGTACAGATGTGGGTGATGCATCCCTGATGGTGTCGTCATGCAGTCGAGGGATGCCCCCCAAGCAGCTGAGGAACTGGAGACTAGATCAGAAGGAACGGATTGTAAGAAAGCCGTAATGGCAGCGGGTTGGCCCCTGCTATGGGTGATGCCCCACACAGTTGAGGCTGAGCTGGCCGCCTAGCCCAGGGGGACTCACTAGTGTAGGTGAACGACCCTCAAAGCTAAAATGGGATTTCTATAAATGAAGGGGTGAAATTTACTCCTGGGCCGGCTCGTAGGTCTTTAAAACAGCACATTTAGTTGTGAGGAGGTCAGAAGGTGGCTCGTGTGCCCCTCAGGCCCCACCTTGATTGGGTGCCTCCCAGCGCTGGAAAGACACATGCATAGCCCACACTTGGCCTTGCTGTGCAGCTTCTGGGGTTGAACTCAGGCCCACATGCTTGCAAAGCAAGCTTTACTGACTGAACTGTCTCCTCGCCTCACCGTGTGTTGGGTAAGGCATGAAATAGCCGAGGCTTCCTTTTCCTGTGGTCCTATCCACTATGCTGGCTTCGTCCACTTCTCAGGGACTTCGGGGGCAGAGGATGCTTCATGCCGAAGCTTCTAGAAGAGAAGCCAACAGACCACAAGGTGGCGCTGCAGCTCTGTAAGAGGTCCTTTGGCAAGATGGGGAGGGAAAATGCTGTAAATTCCAGAATTTACAGGAGGAATGTGGAAACGGGTAAACTGCCATCTTTTCAGTCACTAAGGCCAACAATGTGCCTATTTTAAATCCTATTTAATTATGCCAAATGAGCATTTTTAAAAGCCACAGAATACTCATAAAACGTATCGCTTACACTGACCCTTATTAACCAACACCAATATTAATACCGTACCTTCAAACATGCATGACAGATGGTGGGAAATACAGGAACAAAAACCCAAGAATTTATTTAAGTTTGCTTAGAGCTGATACATAGTAAAGCGTTCATGATGAACAGGTATGTCAACATACAAGTGACAGCTGTGGTCATAATTAGCGCGGGCAACTCGCTTCAAAAGTAAAAATACACACATTGCCAGCCTTCCAAAGGGAGTTAGAGGAGGAGGAGGGGTGAAAGAACTTGACTGACAAGAACATGGGGCCCAGCTGATGCTCATCCATCGGCTCGCTCACCTGAGTATAATATACAAACACCGAGACAGACGTGATCTCAAATACTTACCTACCATTCTGGTCTTCATGTATCCGCATTTGCAACCTGTAGTTACCAGGTAAAGCCTACGTGCAAGGCAGGAAAGATCTGGAACATGAACCGATCCCTACCTGCCTCTAGTGCACTTTCACCAGGATCCATCCACCGCCACGACACTGACCAGTGTGTGGTTCACTGACTCAGAAAGTCCTGGAAGTCCAGGAACTAATGACCCACTGAAGGGCTCGGTGAGCTGACACTGTACCTTCAACAGCGCACACGAAAGCGCCGTGCCAGTGTACATGCAAGAGCACAGATGCTGGAAATTCAGAAGAGCTCTGACTGGACTCCCGTCTGAACTGTTTACCAACAGTCTGTGCTCCAAGGCCCAGAGGAAGGAGGTGGTAAGTTTGCTAGTTTCTATCTTTGGAACCCCGAACGACCAAGTAATGTATGTAAGCCTAAATACCTTGTCATTTTATGGCTCTATGCTTTCTAATTTATAGAAAGGTGCATTCTTTTTCTTAATCTTACCTGTGTAATAACAGTAATGCTACCCCAAGGGTGTTTTCTGAGCAATTGACCTTTAGGTTTTATGTGGCTTATCATCTTGAGTTTACTCAAACAGAAGTAATGTGTTTTAGAAATTTGCTCATAAAGAGTAGAATGGAGGAAAATCCGTTTTGTTCTACGTGGTATTAATATGTCAGTAAATAGAAATATTTTGGGGAATCAGAGGATTATTACACTTCTAAATTTCTGTCATGGTTTTAACTAGTTATGTGGGTAGAAGAGACATTAAGTTCTATTTGTCTGGTTTCTGCTTCTAAAAGTACGTTACATATTCCTTAAATGTGAGTTTTAGTAAGATGTTCTGTAAGTGCACTTCAGTTTCACAGTAAGAGCCAGTGCTGAGTGTGTGGTGACTTCCTCATTGGGGGTGAAGCTGACATTAATGAACTAGGTAGAGAGCAGACATGGACACAGGTGAAAGCTCATTTTCCTCTTGGCTTCTACTCAAATGTTAGCCATGTTCCTGAATATTGACCAATTCATGGTTTATGGGTAAAAAGTTTGAATTTTTAGTTTTCTAACAGTTAATCAGCATTAAACCTTATGAGGGGGAGGGTAGATATTGTAGTGGTTTCAGGTGTCTCCCATAAGCTTAATGTGTCCTGGATGCTCGAGCCCCAGCTGATGGCAGTTTGGGTATTAGAACCTTGCTGGAGCTGTGTTGTCAGGGGAGGATCTTATGGGGTTATAAGCCAGCTTTCCCTTGCCAGTGTTTGGCACACCTTCCTGCCACTGTTTGCAGTGCTGTGGCAGAGGTGATGTCCACCCTCTGCTCATGCCATCATTTTCCTTGCCAGGATGGAGCTGCTTCTCCTTGAGTCTGTAAGCCAAAATAAAACCATCCCTCCACAAATTGCTTTTGTCAGGTTCTTTGTCACATCAATAGAAAGCCGACTACAACAGATATCAAAGATACCAATAACTGGCCATCAAACTATAATAGCAACATAGGTAACGTTGGTTGGTCCCTCCCCCATCTTAACAGGGGGACTGCATTACATGAAGTCATGTTCACAAAGAGGATGCTTTCTGATGTGCACTACTTCAAGCCACATTTTTACACTGAACATTTAAAGAGTAATAAGTCTACTACTTTTATTTGTCTAGTTTTTAGATAAATAAATCAGATTTGTTTCTCTGCTTACCTAAAATACAATCAATGTACATGGACCCAAACAGAATATCCTAAAACATGCTCTAGGAACGTTTGTATTAAAGGCAAGTTTTACATAGTTTTTTTCCTTTAGGGCAAAGATGCATGTTACATACTTAGTGCTCAAATGCATATTTCTAGAGAGAATTTTTGCACAGTAACCACATACCCATCGACTGTCTCAAGTGCTAGGGTGGAGGTGCTCACTTGCTGACCACGTTCTACATGGTTCCACACACGCACATGCACACCTGCTTCCACAAGGTCCTTCCGGTCTCATTCTCTTGGAACATGAACTCACATTTTGCCTCCCTTCTCCAGTGTTCCTCACAATTCTGCTGTTGCTATGAGGAAGGAAGGGTACAGCTTAACATGTTTACAGTAGCAAGACTCTTCTGAGGAAATGAAAACTACAGATCCAAATTCTCCACAGCTATGCCTGCAGCAGGACAAGCTTCGTCCTGGCCTGGACCAGGCTCTGAATGGTGGTGGTTATCTTGTCCTGTAAGTCTGGGTCTCTTGTCCCCGACTCCTTTCTGTCACTTGACGCAGCTCATGTTGGTTTTGCCAAAAGTGGGCAAACTGGACGTATGAGAACAGAGCCCACTGTTTCCTAGTGCGAAAGAACTCGGGGACGCACTGGGCATCACATCATTGCAAGATACAAAATGTCTCAGAGTCTATGTGAAATATGCTGAGTAAAAACTAGAATTTTTCAGCTATAAATGTAGACCAACTTGTCTCAGCCCTGTATTAATAACTTCTTGTGTGTCCATGTTCTGAAACTTAAATATAACAGAAAACAAACCCCATTCCTCCGAATGTTCTTCATAGCAGTCACCATTAGCTGTAGGTGACCGTATCTCCTTACTCAGCCCGTCTTAGCCACACCGCCTCCACGACATATCTGACCATTATGCAATGGCTTTAGCACTAAACCCTGGATGCCCAGACCACTGGTTCAAAATATTCCAAAATCACAATGTAGAACTAAGTGTCATTCTGCCTCAGATATTAAAAATACTACTGCTAATTAAGTGTGGTAGCACACATCTATAGTCCCAGCTACTCCGGAGGCCGGGGCAAGAGGATCACTTGAGCCTATGCTGGGTTCAGCCCAGGTAATGTAGTGAAAACCTGTCTTAAAAAAAAAAAAATAGTAATAATCAGAGCTAAGTAGATAAGCTCAGTGGTAGAGCACCTGCCACCATGTTCAAGGCCCTGGGTTTGAACCTCAGCACTCCAGACCCCTGGGGTTTCTCCACAGCCAGGACATTTGCTTTAGGCTGTGTAAATACTGCCCTCTACAGATTGTTCCTAACACTACCATAAGATGAAAAATTGAAGCCCTGGCATTCTTAAAAATAAAAGCAAGGTAAGTCAATTAAAATACACTGTAAGCTGAAGACACATGTGTAAAGTGCTTTCTCAAATTCTCTGAAATTTTAACAATGGTTCATGATAGATGTATATATGGGCATATATATGTCAATACCATAAGCCTCTAAAAATGGCAAATAGTTCTTTAAATGCTTGACAGTTCAGGATGTAGGGCCCTCTGTTCAGTTTCTAAAATGGACCTTCACGAGGCTGTCAATATTAAAAACCAAATGTCTGAAATCTTAACGAGCTTTTTGATTTTTGATCATATCATAATAAGTGAATATTTGTACTCTGCCAAGTTATAGCTTATTCCTTTTCTTTAGAAAAAACTGGCAGGATGAATGCCAATAGAAGGGAAATCACCAGTATTCTCTAAATTGGTACAACTCTAAATGAACCCACCTTCATCATTTTTCTCGTGAGACCTCAAAACTTGTCCTACAGTTACACTCCATGAGCCTACTAAATTACACTTCAGCAGAAGCAGGGTCTTGTTAGACCTTTGCACCCCTAAACCACTCCTGGATGACTGTTCTCATCAAAATCACTATTCCACGGCTCATTTAAATACCCTCTGTTTTTCAGGTAGCAAAACCAAGTTTTGCTTTGTACATTTCCAACAAGCTTTCTGGTTGTCTTCAGTGCAGGCATCTGAAGCAGCATAGCATTAGCTCTTTGGAGGATCAAGTCAGTGTCTGTAGTGCTTGAAGTAGAATCCCAGACATTCTGGAATGGAAATGGTCCAAACGGGATCTTGTCCTCAAGGGCACATGATTACCTCTCTTCAGTGAGTGAAGCCACAAGAACTTCGCTTGGCTCTGGAGGGGCTGCTGCAGCGGGCAGTCGCCCCCTCACTGAGGGAGGTAGCCGCCTTGTCTTACAGTCTGTGGCAAGTAGCTTTTAGGAACGCCTTCATCAACCACGGCCTCCATTCCAACGGGTTCAAGCTTCTCTACTTGTCCCTCAGTCCCGGGGCCAAACACCTCTGCCTCAGAGCCGTCCTGACACACCTGCCTCTGCTCTGGCCCGCACGACTGTGACACGTGCCCCGAAGCAACCAAGTCTGCCTCGTTGCCAGGTGAAGCTTGGTGTGACCTTTCGAACTGTGGCATCTCTGGCCCCATGTCAGGCTGGCTGCAGTTCTGTTTGAAGTACCGCTGCCTGGGCAAAACACCATCACCGCTGCCTCCATGGTCAGCCAACTGCACGTCTTCTGGCCGCTCCTCAGAGTCTAGCAGGGGCTGGGTGGACTCTGACCTCGAGAAGACTTGCACCGATGGGACCTGGTGTCTGTAGCCGCTGTGCACTACAGTGGAGTACTGGACCGTGCTGGCGGTGTTCTGTGAAGACTCGTTCTCGTCACCGCTAGAAATGCTGGGCCTGGAAGACGACATGCAGGAGGACCCCCCGATGCCACTGCTGTGTCCCTCGGTGCTAACCTTCTCCTTCCTGAAGAGATCCAATGACTTCAGGTCGTCTGGAAAAGGCTTTTTGTCATTTGCCTCTATCTCCACAACACTCACATCGGTGAAGTTGCCATCGGAATACATTTGGTCTTTGGCATTAAAATTGTGCTAGAAGGAGAGAAACGGATGATTACTTAGGGGCCCATGTCTCTGGAAGCTCCAAGAGCTAACACAGCTACAAAACTCTGAGCTGTGTGCAAATAACGTTACTAATGTCACTGCCAACAAGCTGAACTGCAGATCATGTAAAATAAGCTCAGATGTCTCCATCGGTCTGCTCTTCCCTGGAGTTTCAAGATGTGCAGACCAGGCCGACAGGAGGGAAACACTAAAAACCCAAACTCGAATGACTGAGGTTTTGCAGAAGATAAAAATGTACATCTTTCACTTGTTAAAATTAAGTTCAAGAATTACTAGAGGACAAAAGACACAAATGATTTCCCCTTGTGGTATATTTTAAGTTTGAAGAGTTTAGTCCTGGTTTCCAGGACTCATTCCATCACTGTTTAATGTCTAATACAAAGCACTGGTGCAGCAGGGTTCTGGTGCTCAGGTGCACATGTGTGATGCTTCCTGGAAAGGATTAGGACTATCAGCATGTGATGGTTAGGTTTTGTTGTCAACTTGATCTTTCATTATCTTGGGTGGGTCTGAAGATGCTTATAGGAAGGCAGCCTCTCAGCAGAGGGCAGGATGTAAAGAAGCTCGGGGAAGCTAGAAATGAATATCCCTTCCTATGTGGGCAGTGCAGGAAGGAGATTCCAGAGACTTAGGAAGCCATTAAGCCTGGGATAGGGTTGTAAGACCTGTCCTAAGGCTATATAAAGAGGAAGGAAATCTCTCGACTCCCCTGTGTGCCCGGCTGCTGGTGCTTGTGGTGCATGTCTTCATGGGCATTGAATCTAAGCTTCCTCAGCCCTCCAGCCTAAGACCAGTGGCTCCCCAGGAAGCCTTTAGGCCTTCAGGGCTGGATTGGAACTGCTGAGGCCTCCAGCCACATGGACTGAGTAGCAACTGGTTCCTTGACTTTCAGGCCTGCAGACTGCTATTGTGGGACTGCCATGAGCTAATCCAATAAACCCCCTTTTGTTTACTACAGTTCATTCTGTTGGTTCTGTTCCTCTAAAGAACCCTGACTAATACACAGCATGATATGCTAAGGACATGAATCTAGAATATATAGGCACTAAAAATGGCTAAAATTGTCATTTATAAAATATTTCATTTTCATTTACTGTTTGATTCAGTCTGAATATCTTTTGGTCAAACCCTATAAATGTAATATGACTATAATATAAACAGCTTGAAAAGATGATTTCTTACCCTTGGAGGTGTGTGAGGTGACCACTGGGCAATATGACTCTTTGAAGGATCTGGAACATTAGGCCAGATGTGCTTTTTAATTCTGAAGAGGAAAAGAAGCATGGTGTATGTCAGAGCCACACATAACAATGAGTCCCTATTCTGTGTCATCATGAATCTGAAGAACCAAGCCAATAAAGATGCTTATTCTACCCTAAAGCCAAGCAACATGCTTTTCTTATAACCATAGAAAGACACAATTAAAAATGCACAAGGGTATTAAATGTTTTCATAATGAAAATGGTTAACAAGGTTAAAGCTAATCAGCAGTGTTCACTGGAGAAGTCTCTCAAATCCAACCTGCTGTAAAATCAATTCTAAACTTTAGGTCCTAACTGGTTAAGACCTCTCCCCACAGAAACAAAAGCAAAGATGTTTGATTTCAGTTCAAAGTATCCAGACAGCAAATTCAATAAAAATGCTATATTCATACATGGTAAAATGATAAATTTGATTCTTTCCTTTTTTACAAAGATGATGATACTGGTGAACAGTATATTAGCACTCAGGAGGCAGAAGTAGGAGGACCAGGAGTTCAAGCCCAGCCTGAGCTACCTGAAACCTTGTCTCAACAAAACAAAAAGCAAACAACATAGCAGAAAATGTTTTTGATACGGGGTGAGGAAGAGATTTCTTAAACAGGTTACAAAATATAAGAACTATGGGGAAAACCTGATAAAATGTGTTTCTAAATTGACAACTTCTGCTTCTCTGAAGTCAGAAAGCAACATGGCAGTGGATTAAACTGGGACAAAATCTGCAAAAACAGGTGTTTGAGAAGAATTATGTAAATCTTAAGTTTAATATTAACCCAATCTGACCCATGACAAGCTCCCTTCATCGTCACCAGGGAGAGGAAATCAGAGCTTGGAGAGCACACGTGCACAGAGCACTAAGACGAGAAGCCTCTGAGGGTCCAAGGGTGGGGATACAAGACGGTGGGGCAGCTCTGAGAAAGCCCCTGTTTCTTTGATTTTCTTCTCTACAGACCCCAGAGCCTTGTTTACACAGGGCCAATGCTCTACCCTGAGCTACACCCCAGCCCAGTGCTTCTCATGAAGTTCAAAAGTTATTTATTCATGATAAATGAACAGCTTGGTATGTGAATATTCATAGCAACATTATATAAAATAGCCAAGAATTGGAAAAATGCAAAATCTTTAGCATATTCATACCAAACAAGATTCAGAAACAAAGGTGAAAAATATTAATATATGCAGCAACAGAAATCTCAAAAAATGTGTTAGATGCCAGATGTACACGAAAGATTACACATAGTATTTGATATATGAGATTCTAGATCAGGTAAATAGTCCAAACAGACTACTGGCTGCCTGGGGTCAGGGCTGGGGGAGGATGATTACAAATGAAGGATGGAAATGTTCTATATCCTGACTGTGGAGGTTAGGTAACTACACAATCAACAACTCCTCAAACTGTAAACATCGATGGATAAACAGTGCAGCACGCCACAGCTCACTAGGAAAATGCAGGGCACGGGTACTCACAGGTCTCGCTTATTAAAGCAGAACAAGACCCCCAGGAGAGTCGTCAACAGGAATGCTAAGCAAACAGGCACAACGATGGCTTCAATTTCTCCTTGAGCTAAAAGACAGAGTAACTGTCAGCACATACACAGGAAGACAATACACCTACGTAGTTGTAGAGCGTCAGACTAGCCCAGGTTAGCCTTGATTTTATAACAATCCTCCTGTCTCAATCTCTCCAGTATGGGGATTGTGGTAACTGTTGAAAATACAAAGTATCCCTTCCTAGTTTTTAATTCGTCTTTCCAGGTTTTAAGGTGGCTTTTCTTCCCCTCTCCGTCCTTGGTTAGTTACGTCCTAGCCACTGGTCCCAACAGCTGGCCATTTCCTAAGCGCATTGACTATGGGAATAGAATGACTAGTTCAGTTTACTGGGTTCATCAGTTATCACTTTCAAAAGATGATCTGGTACAGGGCTGAAACTTCTAGGAAAGATGCTCACTAGGCATGAGGCATGGTAGGAATAATTCATCTACAGGAAAACAAACCCAGGCATGGGGTGCATGACATCATCTCCGTGCACACAGTTGAGGCTCCCTGCTTCAGCCTCCGGAGTGCTGGGATTACAGGCACACACCATCATGCCCGCCAAGGCGCTCATCTATAGCAAACCAATTTGAACTAGTCAGTACCTTGTTCCTACACGGGTTTTGTCTTGGGGATGTCCTCATGGGGTTCTCTATGATGGTTTCCTTTTCCACATCCCAACTCCAGCATTGTCTCCTCCATGAAGCTTCTCTTTTTAAAATCCATTTTTAAATCCAATTTTTAAAGTTCTGGTGTATATGTAATGCATTCATAGTATGCAATGTATGCAGATGTGTGCCTGCCCTGTGTGTGCGCGCACGCAGGTACCAGGGAATGACAAGCGTCCCCCTCCGTTGCTCCTCTGCTATGGTTCCTTGAGAAAGAGTCTCTCACGGAACTTGGAGCTGCCATTTTCGGACAGACTGGCTCACCAGTGAGCCCCAGCAATCCTCCTAGTCTCTGCCCCACATCAAGACTGGGATTACAGGCATGTGTGGCCAGCACTTTATGTGGGTGCTGGGAATCAAACTCAGGTCCTCATGCTTACACCTGGAGGACAACTGAGGTGCCACGGTCCCATTGGCCTGGAGCTCATCAGGTTAGAGTGGACGAGCAGTTGTCCCCAGGGAGCCTCCTAGCACTGACATTTTTATGTGGATTCTGGGGAAGGAACTCAAGTCTTCAAGCTTACAAGGTCAGCATTAACCTAAGCTCTCTCCCCAGCCCAGAATTGAGGGAGGGGGAGGGAGAGAGAGCGAGAGAGACAGAGACAGAGAGATAACGCGCGCGAGCCAGGAGACGGAGAGGAGCGCTATGGAGTACCGTCTTCCAGACATCACATAACTGTTTCATTCATGACCTCATGACTATCATATGCACAATACTGGGCCCATCGACACTCTGTCATGGATGGTGAAAGACGACAAAACAAAGACATCAAAGGAGACGATGAGAGATGGCGCTTCATTACTCCTTACCAAACTTGGGTGTGGTGAAGGTGAATTCTGGCCCGTCTTTGCCCCCCTCGTCTGTGTATGCGGCCATGCGCACCATGTACAGAGTGTCACTGGTCAAAGAGGACAGCGTGTACTCCGTGTGGGAGGAATCCACATTCACAGCTGGAAGGAAGAAACAGCGCTCTAGTCAAACAGCCAGTGTTTCTGCTTCCTACATGTCATTTTTGGCATTATGAAAGTACTGAAAAGGAGTAAAAATATTTCATCACCAAACAACTTGGGTAACTGTCATAATTCTGCTGGCATAAATCAATACATTTTAAAAAATAAAGCCACGGTGTCTTCTGAGGACACAATAAGATATTTAATATGTGAAAAATTAGGATTTGAAAGCTTAAGAAAAAAGACTTAGTAACGGATACAGTTTTATTACCAGTTTCATTTCCAACGATGGTTTTATAAAATATAGTGTAATTTCTAATAAATCCATTCTGCACATCAACGGGAAGCTGATCCCACTCTAAGACAGCTTCGTTTTTTCCCACTTTTTTGGTCCGGACGGTTGGTCCTTTGGAAGGTGCTAAACAGAGTAAAGAAAATGATAAACATCAGAATTTAGAAAATAACTAGAATTTAGTAAAGTTCCTTACAATAAAATTACTTAAACATAATGAGAAGGATCCTTATTTAAGAGTGATAAAATAGTTTTTTTAATATTAAACTTAACATGCTCACTGAAACTATGGGTGCTGGGAAAGAAGCAGGAGGGTCGCAGTGAGTTTGAGTCCAGCCTGGGACTACCTAGTGAATTCCGGGTTAGCCTGAGCTACGGCGAGACTCTACCTTGAGAAAAAAGAAAACACAAAACAAAAGGAAGAAGGAAGCAGGGAGGCAGGGAGTATGGGCTTACCAGCTTGTTTGAGGTACGCCTTCACAGACTGGGGGTGTCCTAGCACTCCAGTGTACACGGGGGTGACTGTGATCAAGTAACATTTGCTCTCCTCTAGGTTCCCTAAAGTGAGAAATGCAGATTAAGCATCTTACCCCCAAAATGGAAACTTCAAATTGATTCCGTTCCCTTTCTCTTCAAACCACAGTGTGGTAAGTAAACGCTGCCTCTGTGCACTGGACTTCGCTGAATAGAGTAAAACTAAGAAGTCAAAGTGGGCTGCTGAATCCCAGCACTCAGGTGGCTGAGGCAGGATGGTGAGCTGTAGGCTAGCCCAGGCTACAGTGAATTCAAGGCTACTGAGCCTGACAGCCTATCCTGGTGTCTAAGCCTCGCAGGTCTCTTCCTCAGCTCTAGCATGCTTCTTGATAATGCCAACAAGCCAGACGAATGAAGCTTATTAAAGACAGAAAGCAGTAAGAGCCAACATCTGGTTTTGATAACAGGTGTCTTTGCTTCGGGCT
The DNA here is from genome assembly GCA_004024765.1 of Zapus hudsonius. NCBI lineage: Eukaryota > Metazoa > Chordata > Mammalia > Rodentia > Dipodidae > Zapus > Zapus hudsonius. The sequence goes on from PVHP010019712.1 coordinate 13,896, forward strand.
TTCTTCTGATCAGATGCAATGCTAAATTCTAAGGATGAGTCTTCTTTATTAAAAATGCACATTTAAGCTGTTTTCATTTTTTCTTTAAAACCATTATATTATTTCATAGCCACTTATAGGTAGGAGCTTACCACACAGGACCATCCATTTTGGAACTTTTCTAACTAGCATCATTATTGTTCTGTTAGTACTTCTAGTTGACCGGCACGAGGAAGCCTATGCTCTCTAGTTCTCCTTGATGGATATAAGAAGCTCAACTCCAGAGCTGTTTTCTCATCTGAGGGTGAGGAAGTTAAGTTGGGCACATGGGACACACAACCAATTGCTCACAAATGCTGGCCTCTCTCTCTCTTTCTCTCTCTCTCTCTCGCTTTACAGTTGTGTGTTCTTTTGGTGATTAAACATTAGGGGGTTGTTAAAAAAGCATTAACCACTTTGTCCACCCAGAGACCCTGTAGTTCAGAGGCTGAGTCACACATTAGTAACCAGTGGGGCTCTGGTAGGTAAACCCAGTCTTTTCCATGGACCACAATGCCTAGAAGAATATGTAAAGGAAACTGCCCCGAGGAGTTAGAAGGTACCAACCCACACACTTCAGCCAGATCTACCTTTTAAATAGGTTTGATGCACTGAGCCAGCTTCTTGCTGCCAATCTGGGACGCAGGGAGACGTGTCTGACAACACACACCACTCCAGTATGTACTTCCTCACAGACTTGCTGGGAGCTGTCCACTCTACCCACAGCATGCTGTCTTTTGGGAAGGCTTTCAGATCCGCTACGGGCTGAGCAGCTTTAAAACAAGTTGAAAGCCAAGACAAAAAGTAAACACAAGAAAGAAATTCCATTAGCTACTGCCTCCCGACCTCAACATCCGAGCTTATCTCCCTGTGTGGTGCGAGCTCCCTTGCACCCAGGGATGAGGCTCCCTGCTGCAGACACAAACCTTGAAAAGGGAAGGGGGGGATAGGTAAGACGGACACCTCTGATTTGCCCACGAGGTTTCTTGCTGCTAAAGTTGCTACGTAATGGTCATTTGTGAGATTGACTGTCAATTCTGTGTCATTAACGGTGTAGTTTTGTGAAGGTAATTTCCATCTTCTAAGAGTTACTTCATAATCCAAGATTTTCCCATTGGCTTCAAAAGGAGGCAATGTCTGCAAAAAAAGTTTATTTCATAAATCCTGAATAATCAGTCTTTCGTGTTCACAAACTTTGCCATTATGTCAAACCTCTAAATATTTAACTGGAAGGGACCAGCCATTTCATTTTGAATGTCGTTGTAAAATATTACCACTCCCTCTACAAAGGGTAAAAATCGGACCTGGCCTGCACCCGGGGAGATGGTACCCTGTGAGCGTCTGCTTCTGCAGTGCTGTGGTGCGGGGCCACCCTACCGTGCCTATGTGTTCTAGGAACCTCGTCATTAGCCCACAATCTGAAGATCCCAAGACTCTGTCAGTTATTTTATGAGGATTCCTGGTAGTCATACAGTTCAGAACACAGGTCCCCTTACAGAACTTGAACTTTCACAAGCTGTGCTGAAATACTAATAGGGTATCATGTGAAGTTTATGACCTTGATCTCTCTGTAAACTATAAGTACTGTATTTTTAGTATTAAAAAGTTGCCAAATGCTAAAATTAAGATCAACAGAATAAAAGTTTGTGTTAAAAATCTTGAACTCACAGTATCGTTGAAATAAAGTATAAACCTGTGATTTTTTTTTTTTTTACCTTCCATATGAGCCGTACAGATCTATAGTCCTGAGTATGGGATGGATTTATCTTAAACCAGAAGCTTGGTGCTTTGGATGGTCCTAAAGAAAACACATGAACACCATAAAATAAAGCTGTTACTGTAACAATACAGTAAAATCCTGTAAGTCATTCTCCTTGTTCTTAAGAGTCTTGGCTTTGAAGTAGATGGTATTTATCGTCCTAGGATCATGTCACGTCTCAGTACAATGCACTTGGGTCTTTCTTTAGTCAGAGTAACAGCTTGATGTTTTAGAATATAAATATGAAAATACACATTTTTTATGGGGTCTTGCTTTGTGGCCCAGAACTCCAGCCTTAGCCTTTAGAGTAGCTGGGCCTATGGGCTTGTGCCATGGTGCCTGAACTCTTTTCTTAAGACTATAGATGTAAGTATATTCTAAGCAACAACCGAAAAAGCATCACTACCTACTTCTTGTATTCTCAGTTTCTTTATTCTGTTTGGGACAGCACTGTATTCATGCAGACATCCATTTAACCTCTTCCCAGCCCTCCTCCTCTACAGTAGTCCTCTCTCCTCTGGCTTGTCTATGACTGTCACTTCATAGCAACTCATCACTACTCAAGTTGCGGGCCAATCCTTTCTCAGTCTATTGGCTATCCTGCATCCTGCAGAGAACCTGGAATTTCATGATGTAGATTTAAGAAATGCTTTATCCAATGTTGATAAAGATCTTGGTTCTAGAGAGCTCTGCTTTTTTTTTCTTTTTCTTTTTTTTTTTTTTTTTTTTGAGGTAGGGTCTCGCTCTAGCTCAGGCTGACCTGGAATTTGTATAATATGTAGTTTCAGGGTGGCCTCAAACTCATGGCAATCCTCCTACCTCTGCCTCCTGAGTGCTGAGATTAAAGGCATGTGCCAACATACCCAGCTAGAGAGTGTGATTTGACTAAGAAAATATACCTTATCCTCTCTAATGTACAATTAACTATACTTTACCTATATTCTTAAGTGTCTCCTGAACTTGCCCAAGTTCCTAGTTAATTCCTGGTCAACAGCCAGGCTCACACCTGTAATCTTGACACTTGAGTGGCTGAACTAAAAGGACTGCTGAGAGGTCTGGGCTAGCCTGAGTGACATGGTTCTAGGCCAGCTTGGGCTACAGAATAAGAACTGCTCCCTCCTCCAACCAAAAAGAAATCTTAGGTCAAGCCAAAGGAGCTTGGTCATTTGATAGCGGCCTCCCAAATAAGCCACAGCAAGACAGCATTCTTTCCTGGGAGTCATGAGAATTCCTGTGGAAGAGCAGGACTTTTCTGCCTTTTTTTTTTTGGTCATCCACGTAACGACCTAAACCTTAGCAAAGCTGGACGTGAAGGAATGCAGGTGGAGTGAAGGTTTCTAAGCCGCAGCTGCTACAGTTGAGATGCATAGAGTGAGCTGTGGGAGGAGATGGTTCAGGGATAAATCTATACACCACAGGATCACTTCTTGATGGCTTTCCCAAGACCAGCAATGCTAGCCACTTGGTGGAGGGAATCTTACTTTAGACTGCTCACACTTTGTGCTTTTTCATTTTAATGTGTGGAATCCACGAGGGAAGAGAGAAAATGAAAACCAGCCAGCCCAAATCCAATTCATTCCTCTCTAGGGCTTACATGAAATCACAATATAAGAAGTGGTGAGGTCTGTATTTTACAACCAGACAACGTTTAACTGTGGTGGTTTGAATCAGGTATCTCCCATGAACTCATGTGTTCTGAATGCGTGGCCCCCAGCTGGTGGCAATTTGGGAGGCAGAGCTTTGCTGGAAGAGATGAGTTCCTGGAGGCAGGTTTTAGAGTTATAGTCAGCTCCCCCTGCAGGAGCCTGGCTCATTTCCTGCTGCCTTTATCCACTTGCTGTGGCAGAGGTGACGCCCTGCTTCTGCTCCTGTCATACTTTTCCCTGCCCTTATGAAGTGTTCCCTTAAGACTGTAAGATGAAGCAAAAAGCTTGCCTCCCATTATCTGCCCTTGGTAGGGCGTTGTGTTCCAGCAATGGGAAGGTAACTATAACAACTTCCAGCCCCAATCCCACTGGTGATTCTCACTGTTCCTAAGTGACCCTACTGGTGATTCTCACTGTCTTCATGGTGTTTACTCACTGTCTTCATACGTGGTCCCGCTGGCTTCTTCACTCCAGTTGCTCCAGAAGCCCTTGCCATCTTCCTTTATGCAACGAATCCTAAACACATACTCTGTGAAAGGCTGAAGGTCCTGGACAGTGAATGAAGATCGAGTGGCTACTGTATCTTCAGGAGGGATCTAGAAATAAAGCAATTTGAACATTAATAACAACAAATCTCCAACATAGAAGGTCTTCTGAATTGTGTTCGATTTTAGAAATCAATTTAATGCAGTAAGACTCATAAATTTAATTTCTGGAGAGAAATAGAAGTTAAGAAAAACAGTAAACAAAATCAGTAAAGTTACTAGGTTTGAAAACCATGGAGTCATACATCTATTGTCTTTCTTTTTTCCACAGGGCCTGTAGCACTCAGATTTCAGCATGTGCTAGATGGCACACTCCAGCCAACCACAGGGCAGCATGCCTCTGTAATGCCAGGCTGAGCAGGAGGTGAGCCTTTTGGGGCTACTCAGCAAGTGGTGAGTTCCACGAAAGATCCAAAACCAATCAAATCTACTAAACCAGCCATACACAAAAGCAAAACTAACAAGCCAACAACAAACAAGAATTTAAGGTGGACTTGGCCAGGAGAGCAATCCTTAGAGGCGCTGCTACCAGCCCTACTCCAAAGGGACCAGGCAGGAACAAGCTCCTTACAGGCCCAACCTTAGGTTGAGAGGGACAAAGCAGGGAAAATGAACACTTGGCTGGCTCTCAACCTCCTTCCTGCCAGGCATCCACCCCCCATGAGCTCACAGGAGCTGGGTGGGATAGGAACCCACACTGAAATCCATGAGTGGGCAGCATGCCATCAAGAGGAGTTGCTCTGCACAGGTGAAGAGTCAGTCACACAAGGAAAGTTAGTCTACTACATGAACTTGCCTTCAGGGGTAAAATGTAGATTAAATATAAATAGCTGGTTTTTCTGCTGCTCTAAGATTTAATACTGGCTACAAAACAGATGTCAGGTTTATTCTTTTAGTATGAATGAATGAAGATTCTGTGATACTGAAAATATTCTATATATCCCCTCTGTACAAAATGAGCCATTAACCCAATTTTGCTTTGTTGCCCCTGAGGTAAGTAGAGCCCAGATGCAGAAGGCTCCAGGCTCAATCCCCCTCTAAGCTCATTGTTGCAGCCAAGCAGTAAAAACAATAAATCAATATATAAAAGCAAAAGCGTGCTGTTAGTGATGAAGGGAATCAGAACGGAACAGTAAGGCAGTTCAGTGCTCTGTGACAGCCTTGACAAGACAGTGTCCCTGCTGGGAACACCAACTCCTTCGCTTTGTCATTCCTACAAATCCCCCACCAAACCCTCTCCACATTGTAGGAGTTAGCAAACATATAAAGGGCTAGATAGTAAATATATTAGTCTGTGGGCCAGAGCGTCTATTTATAACATTCAACCCTTCCTTTAGAGTCCCAAAACAGAGACAATAAAGTTTTATTTACAACAGGTGGAAAGCTTCAGCCAACTGTAGCAAAGCTGGCCTGAGAACTGGCCTATGCTAACTCTCCTCTCTCATAATCTCTTTTCACTCCTCTACTTAATTTTCTTTAGTGCTTATATTCCTTTTGCTTCCCATCAAAACCACTCTTCCCTACGGCCCTGCATGACCTCCTTGCTTCACCTAAGGGTTACTATACACAGCACACGGTGTTTTCTCTCTGGAGGGAGGGCTACCCATCAAGTGAGATGCTTCACAAAATCAGATACTGAAGACATGAAGAAAACGACCGAGACTTTCCTGGTAGACTGTCTGTGAAACACTAATTGAATAAACAGCAACTTTGAATTTACCAGGTTCCAAGCTGAGGCATCTTTGGTTCTATATTGAATGTGGTATTTCAGTCTTACAGCATTCTTAAAATTTGGGTTGATCCATGATAACTTGAGTATACTGGATAGTTCCTCTGAGTTGCTCACTGATAAATTATGTGGTGGGTTGGGCTTCACTAAAGAATAAAAGAAATACTAATGTTGATCACATTGTACTTTACAATTTCACATACAAAGTCAAATAAACTCTACTTCTCTGGACCAGACTTATGAAAACGATTACTATGCTATACAGTGGAAAGGTTTCTAGGCAAGACTTAGTTTTCCTTATCTGTTTAGTATACTTGTTAGTCTTTTTCAGACTCAGATATCAAAAAACAAGGACATATTTACAAAAAGTCAGTTTTAAAAAGAAAATCAAAATGGAACAAACATATTGTGACCGCAAGTGGGGTAAGACGTGTGAGGTCTGGATAAGTATCAAAGGTTAACACTCAAGTGAGCTGGTGCCACCAGCACAATCAACACTGTCAGCATCTGCTGCTTAGCCAGCTCAGGGCCAACGTGGGCTATGAAGACCCTGGCTCAAAACAAAAAGTAACACAAAATACAACAAGCACAAAAGAGCTGTGTGGTTGGATTATAGTGATTTTTTTTCTTTTTCTCAGTTACATTAAATATTGTAAAATGATTGTAAAAAATCACTGTTAAATAAATGATTACTTCTACAGTAATTGGAATCTGAAAAAATAATTTACAAACTGCTAAAAAGCCTAATAAGCTCTCAAATTCAAGCTTATACATACCTCTATCCACAGGATCAAAGTTGATATGCTCCGACATCACCTTTCCAAGGGCGTTTTCTGCTTCTACCCAGACTTCAATGTTGACAAAATAGACAGGAAAATAGTCAACGACGCACGAGGAAGGATTGCCACGTTTTGTTCTACAATCAGCAAACTTCTCAGTGGCCCTAAATATAAAATTGATAGAATCCATCATTTAAAGTAAGAGTTTGAAAAAATTAAGATGATGTTACCGGAAAAGAATCTGATATGACCCAGGTTGTTTACTAAAGTTAATATTGACCTGTTCATCACTAAAGACAAATTACTTTTTAAAATTTTTATTTAGGGCTGAAGAGATGGCTTAGCGGTTAAGGCATTTGCCTGCAATGCAGAAGAACCAGAGTTCGATTCCCCAGTGCCCATATAAAGCCAGATGCATGTGTCTGGAGTTCATTTGCAGTGGCTGGAGGCCCTAGTGCGTCCATTCTCTCTCTCTCTCTTTCTCTCTAAAATAAATAAATAAAAAAAATTTTTATTTATCTTTGGTTTTTCGAACTGGAATTCACTATGTACTCTAGGGCTGACCTCAAACTCATAGCGATCCTCCTACCTCTGCCTCCAGAGTGCTGGGATTAAAGATGTATGTGCCACACCATGTTCAACAATAAATTACATTAAAAAAAAAATCAACTTCCCTTTCTTTAGAACTGAGTTTGATTCATAGCTTCAAAATTATTTCCAAAAATTTAAACATTTTTAACACAAATTTAAAATTGTATTTTAGAACCTTATGCTTTATCCACTCTTTCGGGCAGGGTCCCAGCTGGCGGGAGTGGGGCTTGGGGGACTGCTGTCCTTGGTGGTCAGGACCACGTCCCCATCCTGGAACCTGAGCACCGTGCTCTCCCCGCTTCCTACCCATGTATTCCTCCAGGGCCCTGCCGAGGCTGTGGGAGCACCTGAAGGAGCAAGCCAGTATGCAAGAAGACCTGCAGCCACCAGGGCTAAAGTACGGTCTGAACAGTTTGGTGGGAGAGGAGGAAGCTGGCATCAAGTGCGATTATGGCAGAGAGCACCCACTGGGGAGGGAGGCTGAGGAGCTCTCATGCCCTCCACACAGGCAGCAGAGACCACCACTCCCCTCTTCAGCCAGGGCTGACCCCAGCAGGAGGGACTTTGGGAAGAGTGCTTCTTCCTCAGTGGTTATTACGTGCAAGCTGTGGCATGACTACAAGAAGTTCATGGGCTTCAGAAGGTCCAGCCTGTTTGCGCCTTCCAAATGCAATGCGAGATCTCAGCAAAAGCCAGGTGACAGAGCTCTGGTGATGAGGTTCTGGGTGCTGCTTTAAGAATGCAGTCTGTGGTAGTTTAAATAGATGTCCCCCAATAGATTCAGGAGTTTGTTAAAGCTTCTAACTTGAAAGAGGTGTCACTGTGGGAGGACCCTAGGGTCCAGCTCTGCATGTTTCTGGGGGGGATCTGGAGTTCTAGCTACACGTATGCAGACAGCAGTCTGAATGCTGTTGGAGTTCTTGTTTCCTTGTGTGTGGTGTGGGCGATGGCGTCGCTCTCTCTCTCTCTCTCTCTGTTTGGACTGTGAAAGGGGCCACAGTCTCAATATCATGGAACTTCCCATGGATCTATCTGTAGCTTCAATAAATCCCTTCTTCCTCCCATAACTGTGTTTGGTTTGGTTCATCCCAGCAGCGAGAGCTGACTCCAATACTACATGTACCAACTGCTGACCGAGTGCCCTCCAGTGCCAGGCAGGTGCAACTCTGTGGCCAGGGGGCTGAGGCTAATGAGCTTTTACTGGGAGGGAAAAATCCCACCTGAACAATTTCATTTCCTTTTTTTTTTGGTTTTTCTAGGTAGGTTCTCTAGCCCAGGCTGACCTGGAATTCACTATGTAGTCTCAGGGTGGCCTTGAACTCATGGTGATCCTCCTACCTCTGCCTCCCGAGTGCTGGGATTAAAGGCATGCGCCACCACGCCCGGCCAGTTTCATTTCCATAGCAAACAGACTGCAGACAGTTAGAAGGCCCTGAACGTGACCGCACAGTATTCTATGTTCTAGGCCATGGAAACCTCTGTGCCTTGATGACATCAGCCAGCATCTGTCTCAATGGACGTCAGCTCTGCCGGGCAAGGGCAGCAGGGTCTTCCCTGACAGACAGGCTTTCCAGTACTTTCTGTGTTTTCTACTCAACCCGACTTCCACAGCGACACACAGTCACTGGTCTCAGGGGCTGTTTACTGACATCTTCCTGCAGGCCCAGAGCTCAGCGCACCACGTGGCTACCAGTCAGGGCATCACTTGTGTTCGTGCCATCAAGCTGCAAATTCAATGCCTTTCTGTCTTTACTAACACCCACTGTGGACACCACCTTTGCCATTTGAGGTGCACGACTTGCACACGGTTCTTTCCTTCGTTATAACAACACAAACAGAAAATCTGCCCTTACTTTAGATGACAGCAATGACAGCCTGTGACTTTTTCTCCTCATTATTTGAGAACTTTCACCATATCACTGAAAGAAAACAGTTGTGCATAGCATTGGCATGTACAAAGTGCTACATAACTACTTTTGGGCTTTGGTGCCATGATTAAGTAAAATGTTTCTTTTTAATATATTTTTATTTATTTGCAAGGGGAGAAGGGAGGGAGGGAGAATGAATGAATGGTAAAGGAGGCACCAGGGCCTCCTGCAGATGCAAATACAACTCCAGATGCTTGCACCACCTTGTATATCTGGCTTTCTCTGGGTACTGGGGGGCTTTCCAAGCAAGTGTCTTGAACCACCGAGCCATCGCTCCAGTCCCAAGTAAAGTGTTTCTTAACACAAGCACTCTGATAACCTCAATAGCCAACTTCATTACCAAGATATCTACTAAGTAACTAACAAGGTTACATGATCCAGACAGAGGGTGGAGGGGACAGAAGAAAGAAGAGACAGATATTAGATTATGTTAAAAAAAAATCCATTTTGACATTCATGATGCATTGTATCTTAAATTGCATTTTCCACTAAAAAATAGAAACAACAACCTAACAACAGAGTCCTAGCACTCAGACACTTAGTACTTCAGTTCCAGCACTTAGAGAGTTGTCTCCAGACAGCACTTCTCATTAAATGGAATCAGGGATCCTTGGCAAATGGCTGAGTCCAGTCTGGATAAGGAAATACAGACGATGAACCTGGGCAATGACCTGACACTAGAAGCCAGCAAGCCACCCAAGATAAGTGAAGTTGTGCAAACAGCATGTATGTAAGGTGAGTGTGGTGACATGTGCCTTTAATCTGCCCTTGGGAAGCTGAGGCAGGAGGATCACTGTGAGTTCAAGGTCATCAAAAGCGGATGCATGTGCCCATCTGAATAAAGCTCCACCATGATCTACTAAAGCACTGCAGTGTGAGGCAACATGGATTCATGACAGGAAGAACAACCCTCATCACTGGCCTGAAGCTGCCGGGGTTCATTATGAAATTGGTAATAACAAGAAAATAATAATCATTTTCTTGCCTCTTATCTGACTGTCCCCTTGGGTAACATCACTGATTATGAGTTTACCCTTAAGCGTTTTAGCTGAAAGAGAGGGAGGGAGGAAGAGAGAGACAGACGCAGAGATACAGAGGGAGAGAAAGAAAGAGACTGGACTATAGCTCAGTGGTAGAATACTTGCCTAACATTTTTGAGGCCTGGAGCAGGATCCCTAGAAAAACAAGTAAAAAAATTGAGTGCTATAATTTTATGGATCACAAATACTTGAGGGAAAAAAAACCTGAAAAGCAACTTGGTTCAACCTTAGAAGCACTGCAATTCATCAAAATCTTTCTTAAGGGCTGGGGAGATGGTGAGGTGCCAGCCATGCAGCATGAGGACCTGAGCTCAGGTCCCCAGGAATCACATGATGCTGGGCATGGTGGCACTGGGGAGGCAGAGAGGAGGAAAACCTGGGCTCAATGGCCAAGTGTCCAGTGAAAGTCTATCCCAAAGAATAAAATGCAGAGTGACAGGACACCCAACATCAACCTCTGGCCTCTACATGCATAATTATGAGTGCCAACATACACATATGCATGCACACCGAATATACACACATATACACATGAAACCATTTCACAACAATACAGATGTTATATGATTGCATTTACATGACATTCCATAACAGGCAAGCATTTATTTAAGTAGCTGTACCACAGCTTGGGCTGGAGGACGGGGTTGAATGAGAGGATGCGGGCCATTTGGGGCTTGTATTCTTGATACAGGTGCAGGCACTTGTCAAAGCTTACTGAGTGATCGATACACTTAAGATGTGTGCTTACCACATGTAAATATTGGCTAAAAACCAAACCACACAAATACTGAATTCTAATAATAAAACCATTGAAGTGGTTAAGTATAAAGGACACCATGCCTGCAACTCAACTTGAACTGTATTAGGAGAGATGAGCTGAGAGCGAGGAGGACACACGTAGATATGTGAACACGCAAGCACACTGCACGTTACTGGTAGAGTCTAGGAGGTAGATATGCAACAGGTGCATGAGTATTCACTATTTTTGAACTTTTTTGTGTTTTCAAAACACTAAAAGGGTCAGACATGGCAACTCACATCTATAATCTCAGCACTTGGGAGGATGAAGATAGGATAACCCATGAGTTTGAGGCCAGCTTGGGTTCAAGAATTGTAGGTCAGCCTGGGTTAGAGTGAGACCCTGTCTCAAAACAAACAAAACAAAACAAACAACCCCAAAACAACACAACACTACACACCACCACCACCACAGCACTAATAGGAAGTCAGACAACCTATGCAAGGGTAATGGAGGCAGACACTGAAGATACTCAAATTAGTACAAAGCAAAAATCCAGAGACTCTTAAGAGCTCAACAGCTAAGCAGACTTAAAGCTCACCATGACTCAGGAATTTCGTGGAAGAGGGGGTGGAAAGATTGTAAGCACAATGATGGGGGGAATATCCAGAGGCATTGCCCCCTCAAACAAACAAGAAAACCAACAACAACTGGTGGCTTGCACAATTCATAGCCCTCCATCCCATGGACCATTCCAGAAATCCCAATGAGGAGGGCCTTCAGTGGATTGGGGGCAGGGAAGAGGGAAATGGAGGTAGCAATACAAGACTTGTTCATACAGAGTGTCTACTTATTAACAATAAATTTTTTGAAAATCCTTTAAAAAAAGCATTAATTGGGAGTTTTCTAAGAATGAATCAGGTTGACAACATCTGAAATCATTGCTCTATTTAATACTAGAAAAAAAGAAAAATAATGCAGGCATTCCTTATGGACACACACTCCACGCCTATCAAATAATTTTTAGAAAAAAAAAATTCAAACCCAATATGACCAAATCTATAGACTAAATAGTGATCTTGAGGAGACAAAGCAACAGCGTGTATGCTAAACAATGTATAACAGGTAGGAAGATCTCCATGAGTTTGAGGCCAGTCTGTGACTACAACGAGAGTTCCAGGATAGCCTGGGCCACAGTAAAACCCTAACTCAAAACAAAACAACTGGGTGTGGTGGCACACGCCTTTAATCCCAGCACTTGGGAGGCAGAGGTAGGAGGATTGCTTGAGTTCAAGGCTGGCCTGAGACTACATAGTGTCAGCCTGGGCTAGAGAGAGACCCTACCTCGAAAAACCAAAGAGAGATACTTATAATAAATATTAATTTGGTAAGGTATGTATGGTTAGGTTTTGTTGTCAACTTGATATTTTAGTTATCTTGGGTGGGTCTTCTGAAGATGTTTGCAAGAAGGAAGCCTGGGGGGGCAGGATGTAGAGAAGCTCCAAGAAGCTAGAAATAAACATCCCTTCCTGTGTGGGCCATTAAGTCTGGGAAAGGGTTGTAAGACGTGCCCTAAGGCTATATAAAGGGGAGAAAATCTTCTTCACCCCCTGCCTGTTTGCTGTTGTGTGTGTGGTGTTGGCGATGGGTTTTTCTCTGCTTGGACCTACAGAACTTCCCCTGGATCTATAGCTTCAATAAATCGTTTCTTCCCATAAACTGTGCCTGGTTTGGAGATTCATCCCAGGAGTGTGTGGCTGTGACAGTATGTAATTTATTTGAATCTGAATTAAAAAATAAAAATAATGTTCTATGAGAAAAATGGTATTAACTGCAAGTCTAATATAGAGTATTTCAAAGTATTTGGGTGTAACAATGGTATGCTTTTAAAGTTTATTATGTTTTATAAAAAAGTTTATTTCAGAGAATGTAGTTATGCATGGCCACACCAGGGGTCTTGCCACTGCTCTGTGCATCTATCTTTACCTGGGCACCGGGGAACTGAACCTGGGACCGCTGAGTCATCTCTCCAGCCCCAAAGCTATGTATCTCTAAGTGGAACATTCCTGACACTTTCTTCAAGGCAATATGAGTGAAAATACATGCAAAGTGAGACTGGTCATAATGACCATTGCTGAAATCGAGTGATGGGTAAGCGTGAAATTCTATCTTCATTTATATTTGAGATATTCCAGTGTTAAAAATGTTTAAAATTAGCATTTATTATTTCTTGAAAAAAACACAACAAAAATGTCTAGTAAATCCAAAAGAGAACAAGCCTTGAATGACTTACCATTCAGACTTTAAGGTGAAGTTTGTGTCCAAGTGCGTCTCCCTCCCAGGATCCCACTGACACATCATCTTCTCCCCCTCATTCACCATGCAACTCAGATCTTTAGGCTTTTCTGGAGGAACTAAAAGAAAATTTTAAGCAATTTTATTTGGTCCAATTTACATATCACCTAAAAGGCACACTGAAATTAGAAGGAGAAAAAAAGAATGGACATAATGAAAGGCTAGTATCTAAAATGTTAATTTCTCTTCAAATTTCTTTTTTGGGGAAGTTTTTTCAAACTTTTTTAGGTAGTAACATATATATCATAATAGTCATTAGTTGGTTTCACATTTTCTATATAAAATTAAATTTTACTTATAACTAGGTAAAAATGCCAACAATTTCTACATTAAGAGTATTCTCAAAACTAATATTTATGTATGCTAAGAGGCAATGAGATAGATACGAAAATAATTCACTTATAATTTACTTTACTTTTGGTGTTTTGAGAGAGTCTTATTGGCTCTGAACTTGAGATTCTCTTGCTCCCTCCTCTCAACTATCACTTGACATAACTCCACCTGGAGAAAAGCAAAGACTCAAAGTGTAAAGCTTGGGTGATTTGCATATTCTACTTGCATCTTTAGGGAAGGCTTCTCTCCAGTATTTGTTCACCTTCTTCAGGTAGCTAGCTGCTTTATGTGAGCACTGTCTCCATAATTATGGGATGCCAAAAGTTTTTATTATGTATTTAGACTTCAGTCATATTTTTGGAGGGGAAACTCATTTCAAAGCATTTTTTAAGAATCTGACAAATGCTTGACTTTCAGAAAAACACAAACTCAGTGTTGGTCTTGAAGATTTTTAAAAATATTTTATTCATTAATTTGCAAACAGACCTACAGACAGAGAAAGAGAGCTACAGATAGAGGGAGTGTGTGAGCATGGGTGTGCCAGGGCCTAGTCTTGGAAGATTTTTATATACTGATGAAAATGTAAGTTCTACTTCTAGAGCCTTGTTTTTGAAAAATAAATATATCTCAAAGTTACTGAACCCACAAGTTACCGTATTTCATGAAGGCTAACAGATGACATTAAAATGTAGTTCACGAGTATTTGAAAGGAGAGAAATCTTACAGCCTGAAAGTATTGTGATTCCATAGACGTTCTGCTCGATCTGCCCATAGGTAAGGATGTTGCAGGTGAGCTGCACACTCAGGTAAGCCATATTCACAAAGGTGACACTGGCAGTTGTTCTGTTTACGATGGCACATTGTTCCTTGGGAACTGCCACATGGTTTGTCTTCCAGACAATATAAGTGGCATTGACATTAAAATTATCCATACATTTTTCCTTAAGGACACAAATGGCAGTGAAATTCGAACCACGTTGTATAACGGGAGACTCGGGGTAGATATAACCACATGGTTCCAGCAGCTGACCTGAAAAAGAAGGGCATATGTAGCTCAGTGCAGGTCCAGCCCTTCCTAGCGTGTGCAGGCCCTGGGTTCAAGTCCTGGAGCTGGAAAAGAAAACTAACAAACAACAATTAACCCAAAGACAGAATTTTCCTAGTATGAACTATCTGCAAAGAAAAAGGAAACATACCACTGAAAATCAGTATGGCCTGAATTAACACTAAAGTTTGTAAAGAAACATGCAAATTACTAAGTACGAAATATAAACGTTTCTGATTTGGATGAAAATAAGCCTTCTGAAGCTTCAGCACATGGTACAACATTCCAACCTTCTTTGGGAGGCAGACTGCCTACAGCACAACCCTTACTTGCCCACCAACCATCTGGCCCTTGGGTTCAGACAGTCTTGACTCAACTATAGAAAACAGGTAGGCACAGTCTCCTTTCCAGCCCGGAATGCTGTTGGAATGGGGAAAGAGAACAAGTTGTCTGGATGTCAAAATTCAGACCACGCAGAAACAGAAAAGTAGTACCCCAAAACAAAATAATAGAACAAAATGACCAAATATATTAGGTTTAACAAGAAAGTATAAGATTTCCTATTAAAAACAAAATATGATTAGTTTTAGCAATTAATACTAGTTCTACCCACCAATGCATGGGATAAGATTTTCCATTAAAAAACAAAGAATCAGATTAGAGCAAAATAACAACAACAAACAAAAGAAACACCCACAACTATGAGTTTGAACAGTTAAGGATTTCACTACTGATGACAACAAAATCCTTAGTGCTGGCTTCCCATGCTGTCAGCAGCCTAGTAACACACATGCACCGGAGACATCCCCTAGAGCTGTACAATTGTTTGGATTATAGAAGATACTCTCATTACCCACAGTAACAGTACTGTGCAAAAGAGCACTAGCACTCACTGGTACTTGTCTGCAAAGCGGAGGAGTGTGCGTCTGGATGCTGAGGCCATGTCAGACAGTGTCCAAATACGCACTCTTGATTTCTGCATTTATGTTCTAGCAGTTAGCAACCTACCACACAGGGAAAAATGGGACGAAGCAGCAATCGATCCATGAACTAGCCTGGGTGCACCCCCTGTGAGCAGTGATGACCACCAGATCTCAGGTGGTCATCAGGCTACATTTGAGTAACACATTTGGTTATCTCCTCGTTCTGATATGCAATCACACAGCTCAGCGACACTCTTGAGTAACTAAGGAGAGAAGTGCTAAGAATGAACAGACATTCTTCTATTCCTTTAATTGAAACCACAACCTTTTTTGCAACTGATCTTAAAGTCACTATAGTGTAGCTAATTAGCATTCAGTATTGCTAAGCAACTAAGAGAACTTGGATTATATAAGACAAATTACTAGAGTAACAAATTACTTACTAAAATCATATAAGACACTATTCTCGCAATAATGACTGTAGAAAAATACAAGCACAACTATATAATCATTAAACATAAGCTTAATTTATAGTCTATAAAATACATAATCCTCATCTGCAGAGTTGCAAGGTCAGACATTTCAGGAACCTTACCTACAGATCCAGTGACGAGGAAGATAACCAAAGCGTGCCCCAGCCAAAGCTGTGAGGTCAGCATCTTGCACGGGTATTTCTGCAACAGACACATGCAATGTCTCAGTACTTCCTCTCATACATGATATCTAAAACACAGTAGGCAGCTCTTTTCTAGAAGGTGGAGAAATCCCTGTTAAGAATGCAAAAACCTTCAGAATATCGCTCTCTGTTCCAACTGAAGTCCTAAGTTTGTGAAACTGCTAGAAGACATAATTTATTTGTGAAACTTAAACACCAATCGTGTTGATTTATTATGTGAACTCTTCGATATTAGTAAATAACTGTGAGCTTGAGGACTTCAAAGCTAACACAAACTTATTCATGGCAAAACCATAAGTAACCTCAAAAGGTACCAGACAAATGGGAAAAAACTGCAATTCACAGTGTAATAAAAATATTCCCTAATAGGGGAATGCCTACAAATTACCTTGTAGAAAAATAGGCAAAAAGATTTCAATAGGCAGGTTATAGATAAGAATTGCAAGTAAAGCATATTTAAACATACTTTCCAGCTCAGTCAAAATGAGATGTAAGTTAAAAACTTGAAGATAGGAATGAAAGTGATGCAAACACTGGGAAACAATCTCTGGACTCTTTACAAGACACCAGGAGACTGGGAAGACTTGCATTTCCTTATTTAATAACTCACTCCCACCCCCAAATAAGAACATATGTTCCCGTGAAGACATACTCAAATGTTCAGAGAAAATTCACTCACAAAAGTCCCAAATTGGCATCAACTGAAATGTCCATCGACTGGTGAATGGATAAACAAACCAGACATGGTGTGCCCACAGCCCACAGCCCAGCAACAAATGACAGACTAGTGTTATGTGAAAGGGCATGGAAGAATTTCAAAAGTATTATGTTGAATGAGAGAAGCCGAACCCAATAGGCTGCGTTTAATCTTATTTATAGGAAAGTCGAGAAATGACAAAACCAAGGTAACAGAAACCTGACCAGGGGTCCCATGTGGCTGAGATAGAGGTGGGCACAGAGGAAATGACCTGATCGTGGTGGTGACTGTATAAAGACTCTAGATATTTGTCAAGATTCACTGAGTTAAAAATTGCAAAGGCGGTGGCCTGAGATTGTATTCTATTTTCAAGCTGGCCCTTGGCTCGCTACAGTTGTGAATATCAGAAACTATGTGAGACTTCTGGACAGAGGCAGTGGCGAGCCTGAGCACTTTCCCCTGCCTACTACCCAAGGAGACAGGTGACACCTGCAGACAGTGAGTCATCCATCTTACAGGACCCAAGACCAAGCTTCAGGATCACAAGCCTTGCACGCCTGCCCTTCCTTTCCTCTGGAGGGAGCCGCTATCTTTCTCTTAATGCTATAAGCAAACTTCCAAAAGGGAGATACCATTTCTATCTCTGATATCTTGAAAAGACAGTTTGAAAAGAAACAAAGAAAGAACAGGATTATCTCCTGCACCAAGAAGAAAAACCAAAACAACATTAAAAAAAAAAACTTGACAAGGAGGTGCAACCAAGTATTCATAAAGGTTAGGCTAGACAGACTG
>PVHP010019713.1:0-31569 GCA_004024765.1 Zapus hudsonius
TCTCCAGGTACCTGGTTGGAGGGTATGTCAACTTGGCCAAATCTTAGGGTCCAGCCCTAAGTTGTGTCTGGAATTCCAGCTATATGTATGCAAAGAGAAGTCTGAGCTCAAGCCTGGAGTTCCTGCTGCTTGCTAGTTGAGAGTGTGCTTGCTTGAGGTGCTGGTGGTGGGTTTCTCTCTCTGCTTGGACCTGTGAAAGGGGGCCAGCCTATTTTGCCATTCTGGAACTTCCCCTGGATCTGTTACTTCAATAAATACTTCCCTCCCAAAAATATTCCTGATTTGGAAATTCATCCCAGCAGTGTGTGGCCGACTACGACAAGGATCATCATGAATTCAAGGCCAGCCTGAGACTACATAGTGAATTCCAGGTCAGCCTGGGCTAGAGTGAAACCCTACCTGGAAAAATGAAACACCCCCCCCCAAAAAAAAACTAACATCAAAGCAGTATCTTCTTCTTTTTTTAATTGTCCATAATGAGTTACATTATTTAGTGGGCAAACAATGAGTTGTTATCCCAAATTCCCCGATGCCCCCTCCCCCATCTCCCATCCCCAATCAGCTGGATATCCTCCTCCGTGGGTCGTCTGGATCAGTCCTTGTGACAGGGGACCATGAATAGCCTAGTATTCAGCCAGATTCTCCTGGCCCTAGTATGTTGTTACTGAGGGGTGCCATGCCTCTGGATAATCTCCCCCACCACAGCTCTCACAATCTTTCTGCCCCCTCTTCCGCTCAGTTCCCTGAGTTGTGGTGGAAGAGTATTAAGGCTGCTCAAAGCAGTATCTTCTATGTTCTAAAAAAACTAAGAATATATCTAGGTAATAAAACTTCTTTTATGTTTGATATTAATAAAAATGTTATCAGTAAAGGGAAAGAAGGCAAGATGCAGCTAGTGGGATATCTAATCATAGTTGAAAAACTAACGCATCAGTGTCTTATGTGATGGAAGCAGTTGCCATGGTCAGGGAAATCTCAAGGTGCTCAGCAGCTGTTTTGTTCCTCATTTGGCTCTTAGTGTGCAACAATCTTCAGTCGTGCTCACGACTGTAGGTGCTGGCACAAAACAACACAAACAAGGTGTGATTGTGAAGTGAGGAATATTTGTCTCTGGGAAGGTAGAACCTATGAAAGTCTAGTGAAGAGATGTGATCAGGGCTGGGGAGATGGCTTAGGGGGTAAACTATTTGCCATGCAAGCATCAAAAATCGAGTTCAGAGCTGGAGAGATGGCTCAGTGGTCATGGCACTTGCCTGCAATGCCTAATGACCTGGGTTTGATTCCCCAGTACTTACATACATAGAGCCAGATGCACAAAGTGGTTCATGTATCTCGAGTGCATTTGCAGTCACTAGAAGCCCTGGACACCCATTCTCCCTCCCCCCTCTCTCTCTCTCATCTTGCAAATAAATAAATAAAGACAAGTTCAGATCCCCAGAATCCATGTAAAATGTCAGGTGTAGCAGTAGGCACCTGGAATCCCAGAACTGGAGAGGTAGAGACTGGGAATCTATGAAGCTCACTGGCTAGTCCCCAAATCAATGAGCTCTAAGTTCTGCAAGAGACCCTGTCTCAAAGAAGTTAAGGTGGAGAATGATCAAGTAAGATGTCTGTGGTGACTCCAATGTAAAATGTCCCCCATAGACTCAAGTGTTTGAGTACTTAATTCCCTGTTGGTGGCGCTATGGCTCTATTTGAGAAGACTGAAGGACTTTTAGGAGGTGGAGCCTTACAGGAGGAAGTCTGTCCCTGGGATAGGACTTGAGGTGTTATAGCTCATGGATCTCTCTAGTTCTTCCCCGCTGAAGTGAAGCTATGACTCTGGTTGTCTACTCATTTCCATTATAAACATCTATTTGAAAGTGAGCTGAAAAACAAAACAAAACCCTTTCCTTCCATAAATTGCTTCTGGTAGGGAATTTTGTCCTGGCAACGCAAAAGTAGCTGATACAACATCCAAAGTCAACATCTGGCCTCCATGTGTACACACATGTACCTACATGCATACACACACTACATGGAGAGAGAGAGAGAGAGAGAGAGAGAGAGAGAGAGAGAGAGAGAGAGAGAGAGAGAGAGAGAGGCTGGATATAACAACATCCTCCTAATTTCAGTAAATTAGCAAGAAAGTAAAATGCTTAGGACAATAGTCAGTGGGAGGGTTGGGAACATAACTCACTAGTAAGAGTTTGCCTAGGATGTACTTGCAAGCAGAGAGAGACACACACAGAGAGAATGGGTGCACCAGGGCCTCTAGACACTGCAAACAAACTTCAGATGCATGCATCTGGCTTCACATGGGTACTGGGGAATCACACCCAGGTGACTAGATTTACAGGCAAGTGCCTTAACCACTGAGCCATCTCTCTAGCCCCCATTTGAACTTTTTAAAGATGGAAATATATGACTAAAAATCTGTCTTTAGTTTAATTTCAAAACGACATAATCAGCACTCGTTAGAAAGACTGTAAGGGCACAGGTCATTTCCTATTTGTTAAAACACGATGTCATTCCTACATCTTCCATGGACAGGGCTGAGGATCAGTCATAGAATCCATTAGTGATTAATCAATTTTTTGGGTGAAGGATTACATTTTATTTTTATTTTTAAAATATTTTATTTATTTATTAGAGAGAGAGAGAGACAGACAGACAGACAGACAGACAGATAGACAGAGAGAATGGGCACAACAGGGCCTCCAGCCACTGCAAATGAACTCCAGACACATGCACCCTCTTGTGCATCTGGCTTTACATGGACATTGGGGAATTGAACTCAGGTCCTTCTGCATTGCAGGCTAACACCTTAATCACTAAGCCATCTCTTCAGCCCAGGGATTACATTTTAAAACGTCTTAGAATGGTTCTTAGGAGAGGGTAGAAATAGACACCATTTCATTGTTGAGCAAATTCATATCTAGAATTTTAAGAATTTAATGTACCAATCTATGAAGAAGTTATAAACAGTAATGCACTGACATGCAAGGGTTTATTTACAAGATGATTGATCTTCAATGTACACTGGAGTTTTATCCCAATAAACCCACTGGAAGATGAAACTACCAGAAATCAAAAATTCATCTAGTGAGACTTACCAAGCATCCTAGCTGAGCACAGTATACTAAAGAGCACCAGCTGTTGATTCTCAGGATTGAGTAGTTTACAGGGACCATGGCTGCCATTGCCAATACCATGACTGACCAACCATTGCTAGTCTGGAAAATGATAAATATTCAAAATTTAAAGTAGTTTCTAGTGAATACATGCTGCTTTTTTACTATTATAAAGTGAAAAAATCAAACCACATATAAATTATTAAATGTTTGTATATAACAAAAATCAGGCCAGGTGTGGTTTAAAGCACCTGTAATCCCTGTAATACGGCAACTGTAACCTGTAATGGTTAGGTTTTGTTGTCAGCTTGATCTTTTTAATTATCTTGGGCGGGTCTCTGAGGATGTTCACATGGGAAGGCAGCCTCTCAGTAGGGGGCAGGATGTAAGGAAGCTCAGGGAAGCTAGAAATAAACATCCTTTCCTGGGAGGGCAATGCAGGAAGGAAATTACAGAGACTCAGGGAATAACAAATCTGGGATAGGATTGCAAGACTCCATCCTAAGGCTATTATATAAAGGAGAAAATGTTTCTCTTTTGCCCCTGTCAGTTTGCTGTTCTATGGGTGTGGTGTTGGTGATGGGTTTCTCTCTCTGCTTGAACCTGTGAAAGGGGGCCAGCCTCTTTCACTGTTATGGAACTTCCCCTGGATCTGAAGCTTCAATAAATCCTTTCCTCCCATAAACTGTGCCTAGTTTGGAGAGTCATCCTAGTGGTGTGGTTGACCACAACTAGGCAAAAGAAATATTATGACATAACATTATTAAAATTATAGGTCCTTTTGTTTACCTTACATGCAACAAAGAATAAAAACATAGCTACTAAATTTTAACACCTAAACAAACATACAAACTGTCAAAAAGATAGCACCCACCCAAATTAGAATAGGAAGAATTTGAAAGGGTTATAAATGTATTATTTCCCAGAAATTGAGGCACCTTAAAATAATCATGGACTCCATGTCTTTCCCATGTAGTCAACTGTAGCATTTATTGCCAATTGCCAACAGCCTTCATTACACAAATTACCACAAAGTTATGTCATTGTGGAAAAGAACAATCTAGAATCATAGCAATGCATGAAGCTTCCTAGTAATTGTACCTTTTAGGGTTTATCTGTAATGTCACTTGACTTGTTAAAATTTTGCTAAAATGTACTAAAATTTAAAATGTGTATATGACCTTCATACCAAGCAAGGAACATATTCCTAGGATGTTTTCATAAATATTGGTTCTCTATTATTTTTCCATGCTAATTAGGGGTGTTTTAAGATTTCTCTTTGGTTATCCAAGTTCATGAGGCTTCTGCTACCCAGCCTCAGGGACCTTGAGACTGTTTATTTTTTGCATGTTAACATCTTCTAAGTCACTTGTAGCTTTACATTTTTTTTCTAAATACTTTCACTTCACCTTCAGGAACTGTATTTGCCCTTTTCAGAAACATGGGCCGAAAAAAATGTTTTCTCCCAACTTTAGGAACTATTTTAACTTTCCCATTTCTCCTCATGCGTAAGCAAAGCTCTTTGAGAAGCTACGTTCACTCAGAGGAGTGCTCATGAGCTGACCAGCAAGTCTCTCAGAATTTAATGACATTACTTTTCTATTATTCTCATTATTGTTCTAGTCTGTATTTTTTTCAGAGTGTTTGCTGCATTGTTAACTTAATATAGGTTTTTTCTCCCCATTATTTCCTCTACTTGTCTTGATGCACATATTTTCTCTCTTAGTGTCAAAATAAGGTGATGGTGAATTAGGAGTCCCTTCTGAGCTGAGAATACTTTTGTAATCTGCTCACCTTTGGCATGAAGCACATATCCTAGTGAATGATGGAGCACTTAAGAGTGATTCACCACTGAGCATTACAGAAAATAGGCTGAGGGGCTCAAAAATTCAAGGCAAGTTCCTTCTACTCAGCGTGGTGTATATACTGTACTCACTTTTCTACCCCCTATTATGTGGTTAAGAGAGAGGAGATAATGATGGCTTCCTAAAGTTACCTATAATGCACTCAAAACTCTGTTAGGTGTAATGGTTTTAAAAGGTAGAATGAAAACACAGCTAGGGAATCAACACAAAAGGAATCATTTTCTGATAGAGACAGTGAGCCTGAACTCCTCTCTCTCTCTCTCTCTCTCTCTCTCTCTCTCTCTCTCTCTCTCTCACACACACACACACACACACACACACACACACACACACACCTCCCATTAACTGTAATGGGAATTATGAGTGTGCCATTAAAGGAGCATATATGTACCCCACCCAATGTGGCAGGGGACACTCATTCTCCCCCAGAGTTTCTCGTGATAGAGTAAAGTCTTGTAGTATTTTTTGAAGAGTTGATCCTGGGTGTTCAGTACTTTGTCTTTGAAAGGTGGGAGAGATGTAACAACATAGTCAATCACCAATATTTCTAAAGCCAAGCCAGACCAAATAGATTAATTTTCAGATTAGAAGCATTGACCTGTCATTTTTATCTTTGAATAAATATTTATTCAACATTCAACTTTAGACATAGTTCAGGGTGATTTTAAGACTTTCTATATTGACATGGAAATGAGCTGCTAATTACACAAAACTGTAGATTAACAAGGTGCCCAGATTTGCATAATGGAAAAAGAACTGTGATTTGCTCAGTAATCTTTCTCGCTATATACAAATATAGAAATCTCCATCATTGGCAGATATTCAGCTTTGAAAATGTTGTATATGTGTCTGAATATATGTATATGTATATATGTGTATACACACATACTTACACATGAGAAATATTTACCCCAATGTAACACTGTCTCCTGAGTTTACAAGCTATACATCTAGCTTCAAATGGGTAAATCCTGGCAATCCTACAGGTACCCCAGATGTCCAAAACTGACCATCTTTCTTAGCAAGCTTCTCCTCCCATTTCCAGTCTCACTGAAGAAACACACTATCCCTTCAGTCCTTCCAGCCACAATATCACAAAACCATTCTGTGGTAGTTTGAATGGGTGTCCCCTAATAGATCAGGCGTTTATTAAAGTTTTTCTTCAGCTGCCTGTATGGAGGGTATGTCACCTTAGCCAGATCCTAGGGTCCAGCCCTAAGGAGTTTCTGGGGTAGTTCTGGAATTCCAGCTATACATATGCAGAGAGCAGTCTGAGCTCAAGCCTGGAATTCCTACTGTTTGTGAGTTGGAGTTGGAGTGTACTTGCTTGCTTGAGGTGCTGGTGATTGGTTTCTCTCTCTGCTTGGACCTGTGAAAGGGGGCCAACTTCTTTCTCCATTATGGAACTTCTCCTGGATCTATAACTTCAAACTGAGCCTTGTTTGTGGCTGACTATGACATACCCTCTTTCAGATTCCACAGCCCACACTGATCACTGTTGGTGGAGTTAAAGATTGTGGTGCTGTGGGCAGGTAATAGCAAACATGAATCTAATATTCCACTGAGATAGATTTTCTTCCTGATAGAAGTGTGATAGGATGTGTAAATTCAGCATGTGAGCTTCAACCAAGACAATTTCAGGCTCAGAGAAGTGATAGCAAAGGGAGAGAGTGAGGCAGGAGTAAGGGGATGCCGGGGATGCAAACATAGATGGGGAATATGTTCTGGAATTAGGATGATCGGCACTTGGTCACATGTGGTCTAAAGACATCTATGGGTATAAATTAGAGCCCCAATGCTGTGGATTCCATAGTCCTTACATTTCCCTGGCCTTGGGGCCAAATCTGATGCTGGAATAGAAATGTGGATGTAGAGTTACATGGTTCCAGTTTTCCGTTTGTAGGACTTTGAATCAAAGAGATCATTACCTCGGAAGTCACTGGGAACTATCCATAAGTCCGTCACTAAAAGTTATCTCATTTTAGTTTTTTTTTTGCTTTAACATGCTTTTTTTTCTGAATAACTCACAATTTCAAAAGGATAGTGCCATGCACTTGACTGTTCTCAGATGTTTTAAGATTATCAAGGTACCCAAATAACGACAATAAATTGAGGGGGCAGGCAGAGTTCTATTTTGCTTGGTCTCCTTTGTATTCCCACCCATGAAACTAGTGTTTAGCCTGTAGTGGGAATGCAAGAAATCATTACTGAGTTTTGATTGAATTACTATGTAATAAAATGGGTACTTGTTATTTTGGACATTACAGATTTAGAATTTGAATAGTTCTGATGTCATAAAATATAATCTTACTTTTTACATTAAAACAAAGTAAACAAGGAAAAATAGAAATGATGCTCGGTTTTCAAGCTGTTGTACTGTGACAGTTAACTCCTTCAGGCAAGTTCCATAGACCCCCCACCCCTTGAGTGGGAGGTGTTTCTAGCTAGAGTTCAAACCTAGGTGTAAAACTGATTGATCAGGTGTGGACCAATCAGCTGTCTCTCTGCTCACCTGGGGCAGGGGATACTCACTGAACAGATCATTCTGTCTCTTTTCTCACCTGTCCTAGAAGAAGGACCTCTGAATCTCCAGGGCCATGGTAAGGTTTCCCCAGCCCCTAATGGCTGTGGTGAGGGGCTGGATTTATTTCCCACATGATCTTTTTTCCTTCTCATTATCTTTTCTTTTCCTGCTTATTTAGCAAAACAGCATAGATTTTGGCTAAAACCTCTCCCATGTGTTCTCTCCACACTGGTGGCTGGAGATCTCTGTAACTTCCCATTTTCTTTTAAAGTCTCCCACTACACCTTATCCTCTGATGATCTATAGTTTTAATTCTTTAACTTTATAGACAAGAATTCTGGTACTCCTTGAGTTCTGAGGTGCATCGGAATTTGCTGGGTACAATTTAAATTCTAATCCCCAGCTCCGCCATTGCAATATAGCAAACTAAGATTTGAGACCATGAGAGATCACTTTGAAAAGGAAGGCTTTAATCAGAGAAAGAACACTGAGCTTCAGGCAATCTCCCCAGAGCACAGAAAAAGCCACCTGGGACATTGGATTAAAATCAATGAATATGCTAATAAATTATTTTTAACATTCCAAGAATCCATAGAAAAAAATCAGTACACAGAGAAGGCAAAAAAGCCAGTTTACAAAGTAAAGTCAAATGGCTCATATATGTGAAATGTTCATCTCTTAGTAGTGAAGATACATACATATACTCCCTCTCTTTCTCTCTCAAATCAATCAATCAATAATTAAATATTGGGGCTGGAGAAATGGCTCAGTAGTTAAAGGCACTTGCTTGCAAAGTATAAGAGCCCAGGCTCTATTCTCCAGTATCCATATAAAATATATTTCATATGTTGGGGGTTTAAAACCAGATACACAAAGTGACACATACATCTGGAGTTTGTTTGAAGTGGCAAGAGGCCCTGGCATGCCCATCTCTCTCTCACACTACTTGTTAAAGAAATTTTTAAAATATTTTTAAAAAATAGCTGGGCATGAGCATGGTGGTGCATGTCTTTAATCCCAACACTGGGGAAGCTGAGGTAAAATGATCACCATGAATTTGATTGAGGCCAGCTTGAGATTACACAGTGAATTTCAGGTCAGCCTGGGCAGAGACCCTATCTCCAAAAACAAAACAAAGGAATATATATATATATATATATATATACATATATACATATATATGGGGAGAGAGAGAATGAATAATGGACAAGTGAATATATATATATATATATATATATATATATATATATATATATATATATATATAACTTGGACATGAGAAATCCTTTATTATATTGAGAAATGAAGAAAGTAAGAATACAAGTTTGTACATAGAATATGATTTAAATCACTTGTAAACAATTGTGTAGAGGAGAAAATGGGCATAAACTGACCAAAATGCTAACAGTGAGTGCTTCTGGGTGGAGAGACAAAAGGACCCAGAAGAGGGGGAAGTGGAGAAGGGGAGTTGGATGGTCCTTGGGGAGAATGTTTTATTAAGTGGATGGGATAGAAAACACCCCCCCTGGGAGATCAGATCTTCTCAGAAAGCATGCTACTTCCTCAATACCACATGTGGAGATTTTAGTATCAGAACTTTTAGGCTCAGGACAAATAGGGCCAAGAAAGGTCTGCCTTGAGTCTGAAATAGTCTGTCAAATCACCCTAGAACTCCAGAATTTGGAACAAGTTAGAAACTTTGTAAGCATCTACTTCCAACTTTTCAATATTCAAATTGCTGTTACATCTGCAGGCACCAGACTGGGGAGGTGGTTGAAGGAGTGCACTTGCCTAGCAAGCACAAGTCCTGGATTCAATCCCTAGCTCGACAGGAAACTAGAAAATCAAACCAAACAAAACAAAACAAGGGCTGGAGAGATGGCTCAGCAGTTAAGGTGCCTGCCTGCAAAGCCTAAGGACCTGAGTTCGATTCCTCAGTACCCACGTAAAGCCAGTGCACAAAGTGGCACATGCATCTGGAGTTTGTTTGCAGTGGCTAGAGGCTCTAGCATGCAGAATCTCTCTCTTTGCCTCTCTCTCAAATAAATAAATAAATAAATAAATATTTTTTAAAAACACAAAAAGGCTAGTCACTATCCTTTTTTTTTTTTTTTTTTTTTTTTTGGTTTTTTGAGGTAGTGTCTCACTCTAGCCCAGGCTGACCTGGAATTCACTATGTAGTCTCAGGGTGGCCTTGAACTCATGGTGATCCTCCTACCTCTGCCTCCCGAGTGCTGGGATTAAAGGTGTGCGCCACCATGCCTGTCATCACTATCCATTTTAATCTCAGTTTCAAATGTTTGTTTAGCAAGTGTAGCCATCAATTAACTTTATAATAAGTAAATGTTATAAAGGTGAATGTGTGAAGTAAACCCAAGCTGGTAAAATTCTGGTCCTGTTTCATATCTTGGGGGTTTAAAGACAACTTTATTGGGGAAAAATGTTCTACTATTTACAAGCCTGGTTAAGGGCTCCTGTCAACAGACTTCATCCTGGAGTTGGTCTGTTATCTGTCTGAGCTTTGCCCTGTGTTTTGAACCTGTCCTGCCACATCACCACAGACTTCCTTTTCTGGGGTCAGATACCTTCCAGCTGCCTCACCTCCAGAGGTTTCCTCTGCACACTCTCTGCAAGGCTGTCCCCTGCTTCTTCCCTACTCCTTGGATCTTCCCCTAACCTCAATCTGGATCTCCGTCCCTCCCTCACTGTCCCCTTTGTGTTTAGTCATTGTGGTAGTTTGAATGTAGGTCCCCCATAGACTCAGGTGTTTTGTTAAAACTTGTCTCCAGACACCTGGCTGGAGGTGTCACTGGTGGTGGATCTTGGGCTCCAGCCTTAAGGTGTGTTTGGGGTAGGATCTAATTTCCAGCCAAAGGTTCCTGCTGTTTGCTGCTTTTTGCTGTGTGTGCTGGTGCTGGTGTTTCTCTCTCTCTCTCTCTCTCTCTCTCTCTCTCTCTCTCTCTCTCTCTCTCTCTCTCTCTCTCTCTCTCTCTCTGCTTGGATGTATGGAAGCAGCTTCTTTCCTCCTCTATGGAACTTCCCCTGGATCTGTAAGCTTGAAATAAACCACTTCTTCCTATAAACTGTGTCTGGTGTGGATGTTCATCCCAGCAACGTGAAGCTGGCTACAACAGCCATACACAGGACTGTGAGGTTCAGAGAGTATCTCCTCCATAAGACTTTTCATTCAAAACCACTTATTAGCAGAATTTAATAGTGTAAGCCCCTAATCCTAGCACTGAGGAGGCTGAGGAAAAATTATAAATTCAAGACCTTCCTGGGCTGCATAATGAGATCTTAAGCAAAAAACAAAATGTACTTACTAAATATGGATGTGACAAAACGTTTAGAGTCTAGTGCACTGTCAATCAGAATGGCATGAAGAATTCAAGTGGTCAGTGCTTTGAGGATGGAGGAGACTGGTTTCCAAGAGAGGTGGATAGGCCTTATAGGAGTGAGGTGAACAAGAGAGAAGAAAGCATTCCTTGTCAGAGGCATAACCTTGTATAATCTTTTAAAAGGTGGTAGAAGTTGAGTTAAAGTTCACATTATAAATGCTGAGGAATTTGGATTTTATCTTGATGGCAATAGGGAACCCCTGGTACAGTTTACAGTAATAGTAAGGTGCTCTGATTTGTGTGTGTGTGTGTGTGTGATTTATATAAATGATATACACACATGCGTATGCATGCTTGTGTGTGATGTGGTGTGTGTTGTGCAAGGTGCATGAGTGTGTACGTGCCCATGTGGTGTCCGTGTGCTCACCTGCAGGTGGGGTATGCTTGCCTGCTGGGGCTGGAGCAGAACATAGCCTGTCTTGCTCCAGTGCAATTCGTCCATTCTTGTCTTATTTGAGTGGAGTCTCTCAGGGATGCTGAGCCTGCCTAATCCCCAGTACCAACCCAACCACTACTGTAACGGTGTGTTCTGAGGATTAGAATTTAGATAATGCCCAGAAAAAAATTCCAATGCACCCCAAAATTTAAGGAGTACCTGAATTCTTGTCTACAAAGTTAAAGAATTACAATCATAGACAACCAGATATTAAGGTATAGTGGGAGACTTTATTATTTAAGGAAACATGGGGAGTTACAGAGTTCTCCAGCCACCAGTGTGGGGAGAAAACGTGGAGAGTTTTAACAGAATTTATGCTGTTCAGCCAAACAAGCAGAAGGAAAGATATCAGAGGGCTCCCATCACGAGAAGGAAACAGTCATGTGGGAAAGAACCCCTACCTCCACCCCTCTCTGCAGCCTTACCCAAGTCTGGAATTTCAGAGGTCCTTCTGCTGGTCTGCCATGTGAGGTAGAGAGGGTGGATTAACTGTTCAGTGAGTATTTGCTGCAGGTGCTTTGGGGCCCTTTCAGGTCCTCATGCACAGGAAATGCAGTTAACCACTGAGGCATCTCTAGTCCTTTAATATATATGTATATATATAGTTATAGTTATATAGTTATTTATATATATTTACAAATATGTGTGTGTGGATAAGGAGAGAGAGGGAGGGAGAAAGAGGAAGAGAGAGAGAGAGAATAGACATGCCAGGTCCTCTTGCCACTGCAAATGAACTCCAGATGCGTGTGCCACTTTGTGCATTTGGCTTTACATGGGTATTGGGGAATCAAACCCAGGCATTCAGGATTTGTAAGCAAGTACCTTAAACCACTGAACCATCTATGCAGCACTAATATGTATATGTATCTTTTAATTAATTAATTAATTTCTTTGTATGTAGAGAGAGAGAAGGAGAGAAAGACACAGAGATAGGATAGGTGTGCCACGGCTGCCTGCCACTGCAAATGAATTCCAGATATATGTGCCGCCTTGTGCATCTGGCTTTACATAGGTACACTGGGGAATCATACCCCATGTCACAGTCAGCCACACACCACTGGGATGAATCTTCAAACCAGGCACAGTTTTTTGGAGGAAAGTATTTATTGAAACTACACATTGGGGAAGTTCTGTAACAGTGAAAGGGCCAAGCAAAGAGAAAAACCCATCACCTATACCACACACACAATAGCAAACAGGCAGGAGGGCCAAAGAGAATTTCTTCCCTTTTATATAGCCTTAGGGTGAGGTCTTACAACCCTTTCCTAGATTTAATGGCTTCCTGAGTCTTTGGAATTTCTTTCCTACATGGCCCACACAGGAAAGGATGTTTATTTCCAGCTTCTTTGAGCTTCTATACATCCTGCCCCCTATTGAGAGGCTGCCTTCCTGTAAACATCTTTAGAGACGCACCCAAGATAATTAAAAATATCCAAGTTGACAACAAAACCTAACCATCACACCCGGGTTGTTGGGATTTGCAGGTAAGTGCCCTAACTGCTGAGTCATCTCTCTGGCCCTCCTAATTTATATTTTTAAAATATCTTGGTGATTATATAGAAGATGAATGGGGGGAACTTGGAGTAGGGTAGCAAGACAAGTTAGCAATTAAGTGAGAAATGATTGGATGAAAGAAGACAATGGGAGAGTTGGAAATAGGTTTGAAAAATATTGTTAAGTAGATGTATTAGGGTAATATGACTAATTTAGGGCATGGAACACATGAGAGTTCTGAGCAGTATGATAATTTAATTCAACATTTGCTTAATGAGTTTGGGATTTCCTGTGAATACAATTTGAATACAGAAATAACTAAAGGGGTTGGGGAGATGGCTCAGGGTTTAAGGTGCTTGCCTAGAAATAACTGAATATAGTGCTGAGGAAATGGTTTAGTGGTTAAAGGTGCTTTTTTATAAAGCCTGCTGGCTCAGGTTCAATTCCCCAGTGCCCACATAAAACCAGATGCAGAAAGTGGTGCACACATTTTGTTTGCAGTGGCAAGAAGCCTTGGCACTCTGTCCTTACCTCCCTTTCTCCTTCTTACCCCTTCTGTCTCTGTCATATACATAAAATAAATTTTTTAAAAAGAAACAACTGAATATAGAAATTCATATTTGTTATTCATATTTCATATTCATATTTGTTGTTCATATGTTATTATTATTCTTGACTAAAAGACTCAATAGGCTAAAAGAGATGACACACTCAAATTAGGCTAATTCAAGGAGGGTTTCTTGAGCAAAAGGACTGTAATTTTTTCAGGTGAGTGGTGGGACCTTAAAAAACAGCACAGAAATAGCCAGGAGCCCATATCACCAGAGTTGCCATCACTTTGGAGGCCTGAAAGACAAGGAAAGGGAGAGGAGCAGAAACGAGTGAGCAGTCTTGAGAGAAGCAGTGTCCTTCTTGCCAAGGAATCCAGGCAGCTTGAGGTGATCTCAGAGAGGAAACGGGAAGAACAGAGACTATTGACATCAAGATCAGGCTGCACAACAGGCAGGTGCATATGTGGATCTGGAATTCAAGAGAGATGCCAGGCTAGAGCTATAGATCTGAGAGTCAGAAGGACATGGAAATGGTCCTTGAAGATGAATATGGAGACTACTGCTTTGGGTTACATGTACATAAACAGAGGAGAAGAGGGCTCTGTCTGGAACACTGGAGAACAACATTAAAAAACAGGTGAAGGGTCTGGGGAAATGGCTCAGTGGTTAAAAGTGCTTGCTCCCCAAGCCTAAAATGAGTTTAGATCCCCTAGTGCCTACGTAAAGCTGGACGCGAAGTGGCACACATCTGTATAATCCCAACACATCTACGACAATGGGAGCTGGAGTCTGGAAAATCCTAAAGCTCAGGGGCCAGCTAGTCTGGCCTTTGCGCCGGCAAAACAGTAAGAAAGAGCCTGTCTCTAACAAGGTGGAAGGAGAGGACCACACCGAAGGCTGTGCTCTGCCCTGCACATGCAAAGGAATCATACACATACACATTGAAAAAAAGGACAGGTGAAAAATGGTGTTTATAAAGGTCATGAAGAAACGGGGGATCAAGAAAATGGAAGAGAGGATAGTATTCGGAAAGCTATAAATTCCAGAAGAACGAAGCTACTACCTGCTAAAGAAAACTACTCAAAGCTGTTTGACCATCTAAACTCCAGTGCTTCTATCTAACTAGGTCAAGGTCACCCTAATAAGAGTTTTTTAATAATATATTTTATTTATTCATTTTCAAGCAGAGAGATACAGAGAGAGAGAGAGAGAGAGAGAGAGACAGAGAGACAGAGAGAGAGAGAGAGAGAGAGAAGCACCAGGGCCACCTCCTTGTGGGTTTGGCTTATGTGGGTACTGGGGAATTGAACCTGGGGCCTTAGGCACTGGAGCCAAGTGCCTTACCCGCTGAGCTCTCTCTCCAGCCCGTAATGAGTTTTTAAAAGGCCCTATGACAAACTAGGAATGAGCTAACACAAGTACCGCAGCAGGAGAATTTCTGATTCAAGTCAATTCATCTTTATTATGCACACTTACAAAGGATGCTGGGGGTGGGTAAAGGGTGTCGATATGCGGAAGACAGGGATCTGTTCAAAGCTAGGAAGATGTTTTGCTTTAATTTCCCAGCTTCCTCTTAGCCTGGCATGGCACTTCCGGTCCTGTTTGAGAGAAGCAGAGGGCAGCAGGAGTCCTGCAAGTGTGCGGCATGGGGGACACTGTAATACAGTGAAGTGGGACTCCTGCCTCAGCTTTGGGAAACATCTGGATTGCTGTTTCTATATCTTATTTTACTAAGGTAGGCTTAAGTCATTAATTGGCAAAAGATAAACCATCCAAAACATATAGTATCTCTTGGGGGGCAGGGGGAAGGAACAAAATAGGATCACCCAATAGGAATATGACCAATATGCAGTATGTTCATATGTCAGAGATTCCAATAAAATGATTTTAAAACTATCTAGTATCTCAATGAGATCAACTCACTAAGAGATGTTGTTTCAAATCAGAAATTGTGACAATGTGCTGGGTTCAATTTAAAGAGATGAACATCAAGACACACATAAATAATATATATACATAATACCATCATACTACATATGTGTGTATAATATCATATATGTGTAAACTCATCATACAAGAACCTAAAGCTAAGACCTAAAAGAATGAGAATGCCTGTGCCAAGATGTTTCCATTCAAGAATAATAAGAGAGGAAAACAGACTTGAAAAGGAAACAACCTGGCTTATATTTCCATCCAGTCTGAACTCTTCCCTAAATATGTTGCATTCTCTTAACTCTCATTTTCCCCCTACACTTATCAAACAACCATGATTGCCTCCACCACTCAAATTACCTTTGCACCTTATTTGAAAGGAGCTAGCCATGTGTGGTGAGGTTTTCAATAATTCATGGAACGATAGATCTAGAGATAATTTTAGTTAGATTAGGCTTGGGTAGAACCTCTTTTCTCCTTCCTGCTACCTCATTCTTCCCTCTCCCTACCTTCCAGTAGAACTTAAGAAATGGTGATAAACCACATTTGAAATTAGACACTGAGCATGGTGGTACGTGACTGAAATCTTAACACCTCACAGGTATGGCAGGAAGATGAGGTGCTTAAGGTCATCCTCAGCCAACCTAGAGAGTTCTAGGCCAGTCTTGGCTACATGAATCCTTGTCTTAGAAAAACAAAACAACAAAATAGAACAGTACCACAGATTTCAGCACATATGGTTACCCCTTCTCTCAACCGTGTAGATTTCTCTTTAAGTATCTCGGTTGTTGAACAAGACCATAGACTCCAGGGTGATTTTCCTTCTACTGGCATCTGGGTTAAGGGGCCCAGTCCTCATTGTACATGTTCCCATGAACATACACAGTTTGATTAGTTAGCTCCAGGAAGAGGCAGCTAAAAGCAAGAAGAGCTCACTCAAACAGCCCAAAGAAGCCAGGCAGAGGCTGGCTGTGGCTAAAACCAGAGGCAAGGGACGGGTTTTGTCTACATCCAAAGTCCACTTATTCTATCTGTGGAACATCCTGGTTCCTGGACTTTCCTATGCTGGGGCACAGCTTGTGGACACAGTGAAGCACTTGTGTCTAATGGAGATGCAGCCATGCAAATTAACGTGCGGACAGCTTCCTTCCCACTCCCAATCCAACCCAATTCAACCCAATCCAATCCAATCCAATCCAGAGTTTTTATTTGACTGCATTTGTTCAAAAATTCCAAGGAAAGAGACTTTCTCCTGAAATCTGCAATGTACCCAGATATTCTGATCCTTCGCGAGAAACAAGGCCCATTTCTGAAGTACTTTGCCCTCATCTGTATGTCCCCTCAGCAGCCTCCTCTCAGCCCAAGGATGAAATTCCATGAAAAGCTGCAACTACCCCGCAGTAGAAATCAGGCCCTAATGATGTTACACTTGCACAAATTGAAATGGGGCTAAAAGCTCAGAATGTAGATTCTTAGCTTTCTTGCTAAGCCAGAAGCTTTTACGGGGCTCACTTCAAATTGAGAGGCAGAGTTTAGACCCTTTTGTTACTTAAGAGAGTGGGCAAATTAGCAAGTCTGAAGCAAATCTTTTTTTGATTACTGAACTATTACACATACCTCCTGGCCAAAGAATAACCTCTCCCCAGAGGGAATGTTCAGCAGGACCTTTTGCTTAAATTCATAAAATCTGTTAAAGTAAATCTCCCACATTTCCATTAAGTCAGTAAATTACTTCTAGGGGAAGAGGCTAAAATGCTGGCGGTAAAATGGCTGGACTGTATTAATGATGGGAGGTGGGGCTGCAGGGGTGGAAGATTGATGCTACATTTACAGTGCAGAGAATTTCAGCCTTTCTCACGCGTTGGGCTAAATGTAAATGATGTCACCTTCTCCTCCTGGAGCGAGAGGCAAAGTTATCAGGCCATGGAGGCTTCACAGAACGCGTTTTGTGGCTGACATTAAAATGACTACAAGGTTATTTCTTTTCATATCTATTCTCTTAGGATTTTTTTTTCAAGATTTTATTGTAGATAGAAAAAAAATGCATTATGCCATGGGAAACAAAGCCCTAGCCAGCTACATTCTTGCTCCTGGATTATTGCCATTCTATCTCCATGCTGATTGAAATCCAAGACTTTGTATCGAAGCCTTAATGAGATGCTGGCAAATATCTTTCTGCCCCACTGGAAATGTAATCTTCCTATTGGACATTGTGTCCCAGTGAATTTCATCTGTGGCAGCATTTTTCATCGGAATCAGAGAGGTCACTGCAGAGCACATGGCGCTGCTTCATTCACGTTGGGGTAAAATTGATTCCCGAAGGTGTGGAGAGTAGAGCAGTGAGGGATTCTAGATAATTAGCTCATTGTTTCATTCGGATGATTAAAGTCATAACATCACTCTCTAATTGTGGTGTTTCTGAATGTCAGATTTTCTAGAAGAGAGACTAGTTGGAAAGAGATTCAGTCTCGGGGGAATATGAGAAGGGGGAAAAAAGAGGGTGCTGGGGAGGATTATGATCATGGTATATTGTTTATATTTGTGGAAGTTGTCAATAAAAAAGTTAAAAAATTGATATCAGATTTTCCTACCAGAAAAAAACCTACCTGCCAGTCTCATATTTACCATACTTCCCAAATATATGGAATTTTAATGTCTCCTGCATGTTTACATTACAGGCATGCCATAACAGTTGTCCCTAAATAGGTCCTATTTTTGTACACTTTCAGTTTTGTGCGAACAAAGTAGTCCATGCTATGAACTTGGGCGAAAATTTAAAGTTGAACTATGCTCTCCTTTCCCTAGCTATCAGCATTTCCTGAGCCTTTGAACATAGCTAGACATCAAAACAGTGCTAAATCGAACTCTTCATTTGCAAAGGTTTGTGGCAGCTAGCGGTCTTATTCAGATAAGAAACAATAGCCAAGCACGTCTCTGCAGATATTTGCTCTGGTGGTTAAATGATTTATTCCATGCCTACAAACAGCAAAGCATATCTTAGTAGAAAAATGCATATATATGTATATCTACATAGACATATGCATGTTCTTAACATAAATGCCTACAAACATAAAAACTATCGTTTTTCATGCTGTGCTAATATCACAAGACTGTGCATTTAACTGCTATGTGGAGATGGCTTTTACAAGTAAATTTGCAAATCAAAACTCTGGCAGGAAAAAAAAAAACCCTGGCAGTGTCTACTTTGAATTCATGTGACCACGGGCAATGTATTATTTTATGATGAGTGATACACTTCCTCTAGCCAAACTCCACCTCCCAAAGGCTCCACAACCTTCCCCAAAAGTGTCACCAACAGGGGATTAAACATCCAAATACACGCATCTATGGGGGACATTTTGCATTCAAACCACCATATGTGGGACCGAGATCCTCGTCTAGCTGACAGAAGAGACCCATTGCACTGGCTCAAGGTGGCCTAGTGACAAACTGTCATAATCCCTTGAGGGACTAGCTGTAAAGGATTTGATTCTGCTGGAGCTAAAGGCTGTAGTGTAGGAGCCATCATGTCATAGGCTTCTGTCCAGGGAAGCACTCACCAGACCCGGCTGGACCCGCGAGAAAGCTAACTTAGGAAAGAACGTCCTGGCAACTTGATGGTGACACCTGCACCCTATCCTCATCCCACCAGTCCCTTCCACCAGAGCATGAGTGAATGGAACTAAGGTCACCTAGTTCCTAGATGTGGCTTTAGTGTTTACATGAGGATGCGGTGTCCGTTGCCTTCCATTCTCACTAAAGCCAGCAGAGTGACTGTCTGAGAAAGTTCAACTGCCCATTCGAAGAGCTAGACAACTGTGTGTGCACGATTTGTGTTTTCCTGAGTGTCAAAACCTTTTGACTATGGGTCAAGTCCTGTGCGAAATACTCGCATGCTTTTTCTCCACATTTTACATCAGCCCTGTATAACAGCCATTAACTATCCCAATATACAGATGAAAGAACGACTGCTTAAAGATTTTAATCACTAAGCCTGGTGTGATGGTGCAAACCTATAATTGCAGAACTTGGTAGGCAGAGACAGGAGGACCCCAGGATACATAGTAAGACTTTGATTCAAAATATATGAGTAAATAGAAGTATTAACAATTAAAGTATTTTCTTTCTTAAGTTTCTCTAGAACAGGTTAAATGGTAGAACCAGACCTGTCTGTTTCAAAATCTTGTTCTTAAAGACTGTGTTTCTTTCATATTAATAAGAATGCAAGCAACAGAAAATCTTAACTCATATTGTCTTAAGCGGAAAAAAAACCTCACAACTCACACAACCAGACATCATGTGGCCTGCGGTGGTATACCAGGGACCTGACTCTGACAGAGTCTGTTGGCTCTGCCCTCCTCTGAGTCTTGGCTTCATGTTCAGGCTGGCAACCTCAGTTCTGGCCATGATATCCTGAAAAGAAAACATCTAGGCAAAGAAAGGGCACCATGCCTCTCTTATCCTTCTTTGAAGAGTGAGGAGATCTTCCTTGGAAAACCTTCTGCTTTCTGAAAGACTGTCCATTAGGTCTGGTGGTCAGACTCCAGCGTATAGGCGTTCTTAACTCACTCACTGACCAGAGAAATAGGGTTGTTGTGATTGGCTTGGATCACTGTGTTGCCTTCTATGCAAGTGATATTTCTATTCATAGTGGTACACACTTGGAAGCCCAATAGACTGAGGCAGGAGGATCAGGAACAGACCCTCTATTTTTAAAACTATTTTTATTTATTTGTAAGCAGGGGGAGGGGGGAATGGGCACACCAGAGCTTCTTGCCACTGCAAACATGTGCCACTTTGTGCATCCAACTTTACGTGGGTACTGGAGAATTGAACTTGGGCCATCAGGCTTTGCAAGCAAGCACATTTAACAACTAAACCATCTCCCCAGCCCCAAACGCTCCATTTTTATTTATTTAGTGACTATTATTAATTATTTAGAATACTAAGAGCCAAATTTCAGGCCAATTACAAGCAATGTATGAACTTTGATATTAACATTACCATGAGTCTTACACTCTTCTACCTCAGTTGTTTCAGATGCTTATTTTGTAACATTAAAATTTGTGTTTATTGCAAGTGGCCTACGAATGTGACCTCGTTTGGAAAAGTAGTCTTTGCAAATGTAATGAGCTTAAGAATCTTAATGTGAGATCAACCTGCATTACCCATCTGGCCTCCAAATCCATTGGCAAGTGTCTGAAGAAGAGACAGAAGACACTAAGACACAGAGAATAAATAGGTCCTGTGAAAACAGAGCAGAGACTGAAGCAATGTGGCCACTAGTCAAGGAGGGCCTGGAGATGGCTTTCAGGGAACATGCCCCTGGCTAGACAGCTGGGTTCTACATGTGCAGGTGCATTCCATGGAAGATGGGAAATGCTCAGGGGAAATAGTTGCATCTATATCAAACGCATACAGACTTTTTCTTTTCTTTCTTTCTTTCTTTCTTTCTTTCTTTCTTTCTTTCTTTCTTTCTTTCTTTCTTTCTTTCTTTCTTTCTTTCTTTCTTTCTTTTTGCGAGGTAGGGTCTTACTCTAGCCCAGGCTGACCTGGAATTCACTATGTATCAGGGTGGCCTCGAACTCATGGTGATCCTCCTACCTCTGCCTCCCAAGTGCTGGGATTAAAGGCGTGCGCCACCACGCCCGGCTGCAGACTTTTTCTTGTTATTGTTCTCTGAACAATAGAACAACTATTTACATAGCATTAATATTCTATTTGGTGTTATATGTAATCTAGCGATGATTTCAAGTATACAAGCATGGTGACACAGACCCAGCACCTGGGAGACAGAGGCAGGAGGATCCAGAGTTTGAGTTCAGCCTAGGCTACATAGTGAGACTCTTTCTATAAATTGATAAATAAATAAATAAATAAATAAATAAATAAATAAAGAGCCTGGGGGATGGTTCAGTAGTTAAAGGTGCTTTCTTGCAAAGCCTATTAAGCCTGGGTTCATTCCCCTAGTACTTACGTTAGTAGTACTTAACAGCCAGATGCAGAAAAAGGGGGGGGCATATACATCTATTGTTCATTTGCAGTGACAAGGGACCCTGGCACTGCACACATGCACACACATAAATAAATCAAAAAATTAAGTAAATAAAAGTATAAAGGAGGATTTACATAGGTTATATGAAAATTTTATGTCATTTGTTATAAAGGACTTTAGCATCTATAGATTTTGGTTCCTGGGGTGAGGGGTCCTGGAAACAATTCCCTGAAACTACTGAGGGACAACTGAACCTTGATTTCAAATTTCTGATCTCCAGAGCTATTCAAATATTAGTTTTTGAGTCGGTCATGGTGGTGTAACCTTTAATCTCAACACTTGGGAAGCAAAAGCAGGAGGATCGCCATAAGTGTAAGGCCATCATGCAACTACACAGTGAATTCCAGGTCAGCCTGGGCTAGAGGAAGACCCTACTTCAAAAAACAAACAAACAAAAAACCAAAACAACAATAAAAAGTTTTTGCTGTGCTTATGACTTCCCTCCCACCCCTGCAGGGCTGAGAATTGAAGCCAGGCTGTCATGTAGGCTGAGTATGTGCCCTACCAACAACTACACTTCAATGCCAAGTTTATGGGGGACATCTCATCCAAACCACCACATCACCACAGATTCACAGCATAAGGACTACGAAAGTGAGGAGCTGGACATATGGGTGCACCTCTG
The DNA here is from genome assembly GCA_004024765.1 of Zapus hudsonius. NCBI lineage: Eukaryota > Metazoa > Chordata > Mammalia > Rodentia > Dipodidae > Zapus > Zapus hudsonius. The sequence goes on from PVHP010019713.1 coordinate 21,994, forward strand.
TAGTCCCAGAACTCAGGAGGATCATGACTTCAAGGCCAGTCTGGCCCACATAGTGAATTCCAGGCCAGCCAGGGCAACATAACAATACCCTGTCTCAAAAAAAAAAAAATTCAACCCCCAACCAATTAACCAATCAAACAAGCGGAGTGAGAGATACAGACACAGGCAAAATGAGCTTTGCGGTTAAACCTGTGAAAACTCAGAAACCTCTTTTTTGGAATATTCCAATTCACTTAAATTTTTCTTTTTTGGTAATGGGTAGTGAGTGCCCACAAAAGGTGATACAGAGCAACACTATCATCCTAATTGGTCTGCATGGCCAGAGAATCAATGCAGACTGTGGAGGCGTCTGTTCTCTCTGTAAAATGACCTGCTCAGCTGGCTGGATCCCACATAATCCCACAGAGGCAGGCTTAATTGGCATTCTTTCAGAAAGACTTACCCTACTTTACATTTTACCTAAAAGTGGTATTCTTGCCATAGTATAATACATTTCCAGGAACTCGTTCTTGGCTCTCATATAATAGCTGTGCATCTACTGGCTTTTTACCAAGAAATAGTCCAAATTATATGTATTATGTGACTGTAACTCCTTATAAACAATGGATGTGATAATTTAATTATATCTAAGATACACACACACACACACACACACACACACACACATATATATATATATATATATATATATATAGTTTTGCTTTGCTTTTCATGGTAGGGTCTTGCTCTAGCCCAGGCTGACCTGGAATTCTCTATGTAATCTTGGGCTGACTTCAAACTCAAGGCGATCCTCCCATCTCTGCTTCCAGAGTGCTGGGATTAAAGGTGTGCTCCACCATGCTCAGATAATTTAATTATATTTTGAATAAGAGACTTGCATTCTGTAAAGAACATTTGGTATTTAGCCACTATGTTACTAGAAGAGAAGAAACCATATTGATATGATATGAAGAATTTAAAAAATTTACATTTTAAATAAAGTTCCAGTTTTTTAAAAAAATATATTTTTTATGCATTTGAGTGAAAGAGAGAATGGAATGCCAGGGCCTCTTATCTCTGCAAATGAACTCCAAATGTATGCACCATTTCCTGCATCCGGCTTTACCTGAGTACTGGGGTACTGAACCCCAGGCTAGCAGGCTTTGCAAACAAGAGCCTTTAACCACTGAGCCAACTCCCAAGTCACAGGTTTTTAAAAAGATATTACAAGTAATCTTTTCCATTCAAAATTGTTTTACCAAAAAAAAAATTGTATTTGTGCTATTTGAAAGGACAAGAGACGATATCTATGAAACACAAAGCATAGAACTGAAGGTTCACAGGAACACTGGGAAGGAAGGCTTGGTAGCTGGGCATATAGCACAGTGGTAAAGTGCTTACCTAGCATATGCAAGGCCCTGAGTTCAATCCCCAGTATCACAAAAAGGAAAAAGAAAGAACAGCAGGGTGTGGTGGCACACCCCTTTAATCCCAGCACTCAGGAGGCAGAAGTAGGAGGATCACCATGAGTTCAAGGCCACCCCGAGACTACATAGTGAATTCCAGGTCATCCTAGGCTAGAGTGAGACCCTACCACGAAAAACCAAAAACTAAAAGCTAAACTAATAATAATAAAAATAAAACAAAATAATTAAAAATAAAAAAATTTAAAGAAAGAACAGCTTGGAAAGTGACCTAGCTTATTTGTGAAAAGGCTCTCGCCTCCATGAACCTTTGATGTGTTCTTTACAGAGTTAAGTTCTTTCCTTCCATTGTTGAGTGTCACAAAGCAGAAAGGCCTAGAATTACCACGTTATAAATGTGACTGAATTGGTTTCAAAAATATTTCAAAATAGGTAGTCATGAACAGAGGATTGAAATATTCATTTGGCAGTGTTATTTTAAATGCTAGTCACAAAGAAACAGTATATTGGGGCATGTGGAAAGCATATATTAAAATAAACATCTTGTTACCTAGGCTTCATTGAGCTTTTTCTGATGTTTGAAAATCCAAAGTGAATTGATGAATATATGAATTGAATATAAATATGAATTGATGGTAAAGAAAAAGAAAATGATAACGCAAGCAAGCGAAGGCGGAAGATAGGGAAAGAGAAAGGAAGGCAGAACACAAAAGCAGGCAAATCAAATTTAAAAACACAAGCAAATGGGACAGACATTCAAGGAACAGGGATTTCTCTGTTTAAGCAGAGTGATGCAAAACACTATCAAATTCCTTTTATGAAGGCGGCTGAGGCGTTGATTGCAAAGGCAACGGGAACAGCATAGAAAAGAGAATTTTCAAGGCAGTTTTTGTCATGAACAAGCACGTATGATTCACAGGTAAAATACTGGCAGCCTGAATCCAGTTTTCACAGCACACAATAAAGCATGATAAAGTTAGAGATGACAAGAAAGCAGAGTTAGCAGCGCATACCACATTAACCAAATAAAATAGAAGAAACATCTGACTATTTGAATTAACCTAGAAAAGGAGATTGAGATATATCAAGCTGTATCATTTTGTCTTAATAAACAGTGTGACCATTACTCAGGATTTGAAACAAAGCAAATCAGGACTGGATAGGAACTTTTTAATCCAAGAAGAGGTACTTGCCCATTAAACATGAAAAGTCACAATCTTCTCTAAACTCATTAAGAAGTTAGGGATGACCCACCCACTTTTGCTACTATTTATAGTTCAACATTGAGGGGCTGGAGAGATGGCTCAGCAGTTAAAGGCACTTGCTCCTAGTTCAACATCGAAAGGGAGGTGTCATGGGAGGAGGAAGTAAGGAATAGAATAAAGATCATAACTTGAGAGAATATGATTGTTTACAATCATGATTGTGAACGCCTTTAATCCCAGCACTTGGGAGGCTACCTTGAAACTACAGAGTGAATTCCAGGTCAGCCTGGGCTAGAGCGAGACCCTATCTTAAAAAGAAAGAAAACAAACAAACAAAAAGATTATTACAGACAAAATGATAAGATTCAATAAAACAATATTAAAGATGATCAAAAACTCAATAGAAAGGATATTCCAAAAGATCAAAATAAAGAGAGAAATACGATGATCGCAGAAGAGAGAATCCATACTGTAAGGATGCAGTACTCTGAAAATTAATCTAAAAAGTCAATGTAATTCCTATAAAAATTGCAAGAGAGTTTGGCACAGAACTTGGCAGGATGATTTTTTTTTAAATTATGTATGAACCACCAAGAGTCAAGAATACCTGAGACGCTCTTGAAGAATACTAAGGCTTGGACATGCTTTGTCCCCAAAAGGTCATGTGCTTGATCCTAGTATGGTGGTGAAACATTGTGAGAATTGGAACCTAATGGAAGGTCATTAGGTCATGGGGGTTCCCTCTTCATTAATTCATTGATGTTGCCATGAGGGAATGGGCTAGATCACTTATGACTAGAATAGATTTTGTTTTGATTTTTGTAGCAGGCTCTCACTCAGGCTGACCTGGAATTTATCTTTAGCCCAGGCTAGCCTTGAAATCATGACAACCCTTCTACCTCAGCCTCCTGAATGCTTAGCTTAAAGGCATACATCATCACACTCACCCTGGAATAGATCTTTTTTTTAAGAGCATGCTGTTATAAATCATGTCCCCTTCTGCATACAATTGATCCCCTTCCTGCTTAACATATTGTTATGATTCAGCCAGGTAAACTTCACAGGTGACAGGGGAGAAGGGATATGAGAGGATAACATGAGGGGAACCAACACAAGATTTGTTTGTTCAGTAAAGTTCATAATAATAAAAAATAAAAATAAAGAATACTGTGGTGCTTTGAATGTAAAATGTCCCCCATAGCCTAAAAGTGTTTGTGATTAAGTCTTTTACTTAGGCCTAAGCTGGCAGAGCCTTTGGGAGGTGAAACTTTGCTGGAGGAGGTGTGTCACTGGCCTTGAGGTTTATTAGTACAGTCCTACTGTGTGAGAACTAACTCACTCTGTGACTACTTTCTTGTTGCTGTGACAAGATGTGATGCTCTGGCTGCCTGCTCTGCCATGCTTTCCCTGTCATGAGGAAGCTTTTCCTCCATAAAGTAAGCTGAAACAGACCCTTTGCTTCCATAAGCTGTTTCCTGTGGTATGTATTATCCCAGCAATGAGGAGGTAACTGCTACAAATACTAACCTAAATTATTTTTCAGACAATGGGAATTTCTATCACAGTTATGTAGTTATTACAAAAGGGCACTGACAACTGTGTGTGTTACTAAGTCTAACATCTGAAATCTACAAGGTTCTGCAAACCAATTCTCTTGAGCATCTTTAAATACACACCATGGTCTGGAAGGTTCTCTCTCTGTATCACTTAATAAAGTCACCAGCAAGTGACCCATTGTAATGGGGTGTTACTTGGGGGGTTCAAACAAAAACCCCAAACCTGAGCTCATGTCTATTTTACCAAAGCATTGAAATAAAACAAGACTGAGATAGATGATTTCTGTGAACCATTACATTTTATTCCATAAAGTCCAGAAACCAAAGGATGAGGAGTAGGTACATCATGTGGTCTAAGGCCATGGAAAACTCCATGGGTCTAGAAAAAAAAGTGAAAAGGGATATAAAAGAAGCTTTGTGCTTTAAGAATAAGGCAACAACAAAATATCCTTTCCCAACCTCGCAGCAGCTAAGCTGCCAGGGTAGGGAGAACAAAACCTTACTGGTGGTGAAAACCTCAAGTGCTGGGAGATGAATAGCCCTAGAGCCAGAAAAGAAGAAAAAAGCCCAAAGTCCTGTGAGCAGCCAGACTTTTTATTTTGGGTCTGGGGCTGAATCCAGAAGGAGTCGGCACACCTGGATGCAGTGTTTGGAAGGGACTGGGCTTGAACTCTGCACACACATGAGTAACTCCAGCTCTTAGGCAGCTACCCAGACAGAAGGGAGAATGTGTGATGCAAGCAGCTGCTTTTGTTTATGCTCCACTTGGCAGGACAGACAGCAATTATGATTCATATTTACCTTATGGGCTGTGGTGGTTTGATTCAGGTGTCCCCCATAAACTCATGTGTTCTGAATGCTAGGTACCCGGCTGGTGGCAATTTGGGAATTGGAGCCTGTGCATTGTTGGGGGTGGTCTTATGGGGTTGTAGCCGGTTTCCCCTTGCCAGTGTTTGGCACACTCTCCTGCTGCTGTTGTCTATCTGATGTTGGCCAGGAGGTGATGTCCAGCCTCTGCTCATGCCATCATTTTCCCTCCCATCACGGAGCTTCCCCTCGAGTCTGTAAGCCACAATAAACCCTTTTCTCCCACAAGCTGCTTTGGTTGGGTCCTTTCTGCCAGCAACCAGAAGTTGATTGCAACATGGGTCTTCCTCTCTTACTGCTTCTCCCTAATGCTACCTACCTTTAAGTATTTCATTTATTTATTTGAGAGAGAGAGAGAGAGAGAGAGAGAGAGAGAGAGAGAGAGAGAGAGAGAGAGAGAGAGAGAGAGAGAAAGAGAGAATGAGCACAGCAGGGCCTCCAGCCACTGCAAACGAACTCCAGACACATGTGCCACATAAAGCAGCTTTACGTGATCCTGGGAAATTGAACTTGTGTCCTGCTTTGCAGGCAAATGCTTTAACTGTTAAGCCATCTCTCCAGCCCACATTTTTTATTTTATATAGACATAACAGATTAATTTCCTTCTCCTTGCTGGGACAAAGTATCTGACTAAAATCAGGTTAAGGGAGGAACAGTTTATTTCAGTTTACACTTCCAGGTTATAGTCCATCATAGCAGGCCAGGGGCTTGAGGAAGCAGAGAGCGCTGAATAAATCTTCTCCTCAGCCAGTTCTCTCCTTTCTGTGCAGTCCAGGACCCCAGACCATGCAATGGTGCTGCCCACAGTTACTGTGGATCTTCCCACCTCAATTAATCTAATCTACTTCACACGCGATTCTAGGTCCCATCAAGTTGACAACCAATATAAATCATCACACAGGGCATAAGATCTACTTGGAAACGAGGAAGATATTGGCATCTGGGTTTCTTCTTGCTGCTTTCAAAGTTACTTCACTCATACAATTAATTATAAAGAATAAGAAAAATGAAAATATTTTTCAATGAGTTCTTTTACAATAAATTTTACAAAGCCAGTTTTAGGTGATTTCCTATTTTTTTTTCCCATAAACTCTAGTCCTCAGAGTCATTGAGATGACACAGGCCTTTATCAGTCCTGGTGAAAATCCTCATAAACACAGTCCAACAAACAGACTTGGAAGGAGCTAAGGACCACCTAGGTCCATGCCCTGCTCTGTTTCTGCCTCCAGCAGTTTTTCCAGCATTAATGTCCATGCTTTACATAACCATGATTCCAGGTGAAAGGGAAGTTTCTGTTTGGGACTCCAGTTTCCTTGATTTTTCTTATATATAGTGCCCAGAGTTGATTTCATATCTGTTTGCAGGTGGATAACCATCATTTACATGGATGTGCTGGCTATGCAAATCTCTGTTATCTGTTGTTTATTATAAACACCCGTCATTTTCCTGTGACTCTTCCAAAGAGTGTGGTTACATTTAAGAAAGCAATTAGCATTAAGCCATATTTTTAAAGAAACATTAAATTGGCATTTTTTAAAAGATGCTAATGTAAGGTCTGGCTGAAGCTAGAAGTTGGAATTTATCAATGACATTTCTTGTAAGGCCCAACATCTTTACCCATTCACCTTACTGCCTGCCCATCTCCCCCAAAAGAATGCCATCTTAAAACGGTCTCTCAGATTGCTGCGGGTGGCTTCAGTGCTCTCATGTGTGTTTGCAGTGAGATATCCTTTTAAACTTTTGAAAGTATATAACATTTTTAGATACTGAAAGCAAGTCCAAAGTTTTTTTTTATATATAAAAAAGCTGTATATACAAAATTAGACAAGTTTTGAAGGGCACAGATTGGTCACTTCTGGGCTCACACAGTTAAATTTACTGACAGAAAGTCAACAAAGATTTGACACTGAAGAAATAAATATATCCAAAAAAATACAGATGATGCAGTTATTAAATTCCCCATAGAAATCAGTCTGGAGCCAGATGTTCAGTTTTTGTGGTTTTAAACACAAGTTGCCTTGAGCTTCCAAGTTCAAATTTTGAAGTTATAATTGTACATTTTGTGAGAAAATGCATCTGTTTGACAGTAGCTAACTCTTCCATTCCCCCAGCCAAAAAAAAAAAAAAAAAAAAGTCAGAACTATTTATTTTCGAAAGGTTAATTTCAAGTCAAGCTTCACTTTGTTTTAAAATAGGTTTGAAGAGGAAATAGTTAGGCATGGCCTCAATTTCATTGGTTGAACACCCTGGAAACTGATGTTAAAAGTCAGGTCATTTCTAGCAAAGAGAAATTGCCATGGCAGAGAAATTAATACATCCTCTTCTCCCTTCAGATTTTTAATTCATTGTTTTACAAACCCACCTCCGTTTAATTGTTTTCCATTTTCCCCCTTTACCCTCACAGGTTTATAGATTAGATGCAACCAGAGAGAGTAAGTTAGCCTTGTCAGGAGCAGCATCCAACGGTAGGTATCAGAAGATGTCAAAAACATCACTTTGCAAAGAGCATAACATTTTCCTCCTTGCTGAGAGAGCTAATAAGTGTTAGAAACCTCACTCACGAAGAACTTCTCTGTAGACAACATCACAATTCATGGAATTTTTGGAAGAGAGAGTTGAATTCCAGTTCACACTTTTTGGAAGAGAGAGTTGAATCCCAGGTCGTTTGAGCAGGATCCGCCCTTGAGACCTTGTCTTTTCAGAGATGAGTTCTGAAGGACATTCTGAACTGCTTCACTGGATAATCACATCTTAATTTCAGATTTTATTTCATTCTCTTTGTCACTCTCGGCATGACACAGGAGTGTGGAAAGATCAAAACCGTGGCTGAGCCAGATGCACAATGCGGTGCATGCACCTGGGGTTGGTCTGCAGCAGCTGGTGCACCCATTCTCTCTCTCTCTCCCCTTGTAAATAAATAAAATATTTTTAAAAGAATACACTTAAAAAAAACGGTTGAGTCTGAGTCACAGTCTGGAAAAGGGTTTCATTTATGATCTGAGGGCACCAACAAAAGGTATGGACAATCCACAGTCTCAAGAGTTCGTGGACTGGGTGTGGCTCATGTCTGCAATCTAGCACTTGGAAGTCTGGTCATGAGGAGTGTCATGAGTGCAAAGCCAGCTTTGGGAAGAGTGAGACCCTGCCTGAAAATAAAAAAGAGTTCATGGAGAGTCACCAAAAGTCCAGCAAGAGGGTAGTGAAAGCTCATGAAATTCTGAATGTTGCAGGCTCTAGGGGAACTGCAGAAACTCAACCCCACCGTGCCCCAGGAGACTTGATCAAGCTGCAGCATAGCTTCTGTAGACAAAGTCCCTGGGGACTACCCAGCCCTACCCTTACCCTTACCCCTGAGTTCCTGTCTTCAATAGCTCAGGGATGCCTGCCATTGACCCCAGTCCCCCTTACTTACAGCATTTACTGAAAATTCTTGTGATCAAAAATCCTTCCTGTCTCTGAGAAGTGCTATATTTCCTGCAAGTCTAGGGTGTTTTCCTGGAAGACCTGAAAGCCATTCTTTTGGAACATGCTTACTAGAAAGGACAGGGTCTCCATCTCCCATCTCTGCAGGAAGGAGGGTTTCCATAGGCCTGTTAGCAGACAGGTGGCTTAATGACCTTTATACATTGACCGGCTGTCATACCTGCCTTTTGTGATGGTTTACATTCCTTCTCTCCCTTCTCTCTTGGAAGACACTAGACACACACAACAAGGGGCAAATGGAGCAGCGAGGAGGGCAGCTCAGCTTCTGCCCCAAGGTAGCAGTTGAATGAAATCTGTTTGCACTGCTTGAACTAATGTCCAGATTTCTTTATCTTGTTGTTAGGGGCATGGTCCTGATAACCCAACAATTACTGATTACTGGTAGGAGACAGAAATTGGCTAGGCAGCTGGGGTAACAGAACCCCCAAAGTAAGCCAGCTCCGTGCGTGCAGCGCAGCTGCAGGAGCAGAAAGGAGGACGTGCTGTTGACCTTATGCCACCTCAGAGGATGGATTTGTCTCCATGCATCTGGAACTTCCACCACCATCTGATTGCCGAGACCACCGTTCCGAAATCCCCCTTGCCTTCAACCCAAACAGACCCTGCTGATACTCTGACCTGGACTTCTGGCATTACGGACTAGTTCTGTTCTCGTTTGTGACCAAGTGTAACACGGGTACAATGAATCATCTCTTTTACTTTCTCAGCTAAAGAATAAATAAAGAAACACATAAAAAATAATAATCCATATGGCATATAGGCACATTTTATGGTGGCACATTCTAATACTCCTCAATTGTCACATAAAAGTGGATATAAACTCATAAGGAGTTTGTCTCAAATGTCCAGGGCTCTCAGTTCTAGAAGTTCTCTGAAATAAGGCTTGAAGAATCTTCATTTGTACATGTGTGTGCCTTGGAGAGTTAAGAGAAACACCTTCCAAAAATTCAAAGGGCTTTTTTTTTTCTGCATAGGAGTACAATTGAGCGAGAATTTATTAAAGAAGAGAGGCTATTTTAGTTTGTCAACTTAAAGCACAATCAAAGGGGTGCTCTCTAAAAA
>PVHP010019714.1:0-31496 GCA_004024765.1 Zapus hudsonius
TATATATATATATATATATATATATATATATATATATATATATATATATATATATATATATATATAGGCATTTACCTCTACTGATGAAGGATAGATCTATAGATAGAATTCATAAATGTCATGAATGGGATCACCTGAAACAACTGGAAAAGACATGGAGTTAGCAGGTCTTTGTGTACTATGCTGGCAAAATTCTGCAAATTTGAAGGCATTTTAATATAAATTACACTTTCAAATGACAAAATTCTGCCATGGGGTAAAGGATTTTTTTTTTTGCTTGCTGTTTTTCAGATGTTCAGACAGAAGTTATTCTATCACTGGGACAATGTAGAGAATTCTTACACTGGATGGGAATTTTGATTGGATAATCCATCATTTCAAACTCAGAGCAAAAGATTTATGAGTTACAGGTTGACGATATGTGGTTGAGTAAAATCAGTGGCACATCCACAGAAACTTAAAGAAATATTAATATATTACAGAGATAATGAATGCCCCAGATACTGTGTGATTGCATGCATGCATTTACAAATCTACAGCTAAATTTTGGAAGGCAGATGCAAGAGACTGTTTTAGACACCAAGTATTTACATCAAGTTTAAATAGGACATACTTATTCTTTCCAGGGCTTCCTCAAGTAGAGCTACAGAAGCTCTAGAGTTTTAGCAGGCAAAGCCTGAATGAGGTATCATTTAGAAATTCTTTTGATAGGCATATTTTACTTTTAACTTCTATGGCAGGAAATTTAAATCCCTTTGGAAATGCGAAATATGACAGGCCAAAGTATAATTTCACCAATACCAGTTTAGTGAACCAATGAGTTCATTGGTGTTGTTTCCAGAGCAGGGTGAGGGACTATTGACAGGAAAGCAGAGCTCCCACAGCGGCCACAACATGGAGGAGTCTCATGCCATCCTGGATGATGACATCCCCATGAGCCTCAGGGTGAGGGCTTGCCGAGCATGGGGACTCCAGAGCAGCAGTACCACAGAAGTCTCATCCCATCCTGGTGGAGTTCACTGTATTGGGATAATTCCCCAAGATGCTCTTTTCTGAGCCTCAGGGTGAGGGCTTCCCGAACATGGATGACTCAAAGGCAGCTTCATCACCTAAAAGCCCATCCCAGCATGATTCATGACATCTCTGGATCCCACTGCACATCCAGCAGGCAGCTCAGTTGAGAATGTCTCTCCTTAAGCAGGTGTTTTCTCTTTATAGAACTCTGGGGAGGGGGGTCTTGCAACCTTGTCTTAGACTTGTTGACTTCCTGAGTCTCCTGAACTTTTTTTGTTCTTCTAAGAAGGGATGCATCAATTTGGAGGAAAGTGCTATAGAACAAACTTTTGAAGAGATTAGTTGGAATACCTGCTCAATATAGGCATCCAAATGAATAGGCTACCTATGCGTGCATAGCTCTACACTGTGTGTAGCTCTAATTATATCCTTCACAAACTTCAGGGCCTCTTCTGTGAAAGGAATAAGGAAGAGCTGTCTCACAAGTACATTTGATGCATTGAATAAAGGCTCCAAAGCTATGAAAGTATCTTAATAACACAACTGTGTAATAATTTGGAAAAGATGCACAAAAAAGGCAAAAGAAAGCCATTTAGTCATTATGTCTTGCTGTTGTTTCACACCTTACAGCATTGAATTGTGCTAGGCAGGTAGCAGGTTCTCACCTGTCAAATGCTAACAGACGTGGAAAATTATCAACTATTTTTGAAATGAACATTTAGATGTAATTATTCAAATTCCATTTTTATATGGAAATAAACTTGTCACATTTAAATAAGGGGTGTCATAATTTTCAATACTTGTTTATAATATATACAATTACACTAGATATAATTTAACCTTTTCTCTTTCAGAAAAATTTCCCCTTATCTTTCAAAATATATGGAGCAAACTTACACAGAAAAAAAATTGTCTGAGATTAATTGATACTTAAATGGAACAATTAACTTTTAAGCTCTTTATTGATGGCTGCATTTGTGTTCATGTGTTTAAGAATTGGAATTTTCTACATTTAAAACATTTTTATTTCTTTATTTGCATACAGACAGAGATAGAGAGAAGATAGAAAGTCAGAGAGAATGGGCTCTCCATGGGAACTGTTGTTATGTGGGTACTGGGGAATCAAACCGAGGTCGTTAGACTTTGCATGCAAGAACCTTAATTGCTGAGCAATTTCTCCAGCCCATTTTGATAATTTTTTACTTTAAAAAAGCTATAAAATACTAAGAATGGTGATCAGGGTTATAACACCTTGGTATTTATTACATAATCCTATATTTCTAGTATTATTCCTAACCATTATTACATTAGGATGGTGATAGTGCTGATGTTTATATTGATATTTTAAGGCTTATTATGAACATTTTTCCAACTGATTCTCTAGAGGCAAAACAGAATATTGGGAGGAACAGATTTGTGAAAATATTTAAAGGTTCACAATAATATTTTATGGTGAATTATGATATTTTTATTGGCTATCAAAATTGCTTAAACCAGGGAGGAAAAAATCATGGTTATTGGTTTTAGTCTGCAAGAGGCAGGAAAAAGAACATTGCTTGAACTGCTCTCATCTAAGGTCTTTATGACACCTTTATTAAGTGGCCTTAGAAAGACAGAGTGGCTGTCTATGGCAGTGAAAGGGAGAGGAAATACTGTCCTATTTTTGGATAAATCAAATTAAGGTCTGAGTAACATGCAAAAATAATACTTTGAGAGCTGTGGTAGCTTTAATGTGAATGTATGTCCCTCCTTGCCTAAGGTATTTTTAAATATTTAATTAATTAATTTATTTGAGGAGAGGGTTGGGGAGAGGCAGACAGAGTGGGTATGGGTATGTAGACCTCCTGCCACTGCAAATGTACCACTTTGTGCATGTAATTTTACACAGCTACTAGGGAATCATACATGGGCTATTGGGCTTTACAAACAAATATCTTTAGCCACTGAGCAATGTCCCCAGCCCCTGATGTATTTTTGATTAAGCTTGTAACTCATCACCAGCAGCCTACTGGAGGAATTGTCAAGGGGAGGATCTTTTAGTCCACGCTAAATTGTGTAAAGAACAGTTTGAGCTCTGGCTGTTCATGTTTGCTGGCTATTGGTGTCTGTCTGCTATGATCTAGGAAGTGAGTCAGCTTCTCGCACTATGGTGGTGTTTCCCTGGACTCTGTCAACCCTAATAAACCCTTTCCTCCTGTCAACTCCTTCTGGTTGGATGTTTGTCCTAGCAGTGAGAAAGCAATGTGCAGAAACAATACTTTCAGCACATGACAAGTAAGTAGATGCCAGGGGTGTTAGTGATGGGTTCTTGCTGGAGTTGCTACATAGGTGGAAAACATTGATTGAATGCTGGCTATGGGAATTCCAATCTGTATTTATTTAGTTCATCTAAAGCAAGTCATAATAGTGTCCGTATGTTTTTGTTTTTGGGAAATTATTTCTAATATTGACTCTAGAGAAAGCATTATGTTAGAGAACTTTAACATTTGGGATTGCCTCAAAAGTCAAGAATATTGGTTAATGGGCCAGGCTTAACCTGGGCTCAATTTGCAGTGCTGAGAAGCCCTACCAATTAGAGGATTATGACCTGTAAATAGTCATCATTCTTCTCAGTCAAAACCCTGAAAGATGAACACTGAAAGATATTAACAAGGTCAATGGTAAAAGTTTTAGAAGATGAATTCATTTTTTATGAGTGCATTAGAAATAATATTGGATTTGATGATCAACAGTGACATTTGTTTCACTGAGATGTAACAAAGGTTTCCATTTCTCATAGGCCATCATGAGTAATCTATGTTTACTGTCTGTTTATTCTTTAGGGTATTTAGTTATTTACAAAATGACATAAAGCCCATTTAATTATGCAGTCAGTTTTTAATTAATGGCTTTGTAGAGGAAAGTATGCAGTATGTTAATCAGTGATCACCTAAAAGTTCCCTATGGTTAAGAGTATTATTTTGATATAATTTGGTAAGTTAATGATCTTTATTTGGTCTTCTTTTTCCTTTGCCAAAAAGTTGAAATGTACCTCATCTTCACAGGAAATGCCCCTGGCGACTGTGCAATCTGATAAATTGTTGTGAGCTCTGCAAACTCAGTGGTAATTTGTCTCTGCATTGTGGACTTGATTTAGTTTTGTTCTTTATCTCGCAGGCATTCTGAAGTATTTATGATGGAGTGCATTGCTAATCTAATGTTGAATCCCATGAGAGGCAAAGGACCTATTACCAGTGAATTTATCACTCCTGGCATATTCTTTCAAATTCTGTCTCTACTTGTCAAGGAAGTGAAAAAAACACAAATGGGATAATAATGTAAACTAAACAATTCTTAACCTCCTATTGTTTTTCTTTCTTTTTTTTTATGTTTTTATGAGCATGCGCGTGCACACACAAACATATGCTTGGTCTTATACCACTGCAAATAAAAATTACATGTCTGTACCATTTTGCATTTGGCTTTACATGTGTCTTGGGGAATCAAACCCAGGCCAGTAGACTTTGCAAACAAGTGCTTTTAACCACTGAACCATTTCCCAGCCCCTCTTTCTCAATATTTCTCTACTGATCATTAACTTGACTGTGTTTGTCTTTCCCTATAAATGTGGTGGACATCTGCTCAGGTTTTAGAGCAATTAATCAAGCAAAATTCAAGGTAAACAGAGCTTGCTTTTACCGATAAGGTGTTCCATATACAAGTATTTTCCAGTAAGTACATTTTAGTTATAACATTCCAGTAAATAATCAAAAGTGATTTTTTGGTAAGTCCTTCAAAATTTATAACTTTTGAATGAAGTATGCATTCTGTAATGCAGACTGTGTTTAGTATAGCAGAGGAATGGCATTTGAATTTATTTTGGTACAGAAAGTAAATTTAATTTTAAAAAAATATCACTTAACTTTTCTTTTAAATTCTCTAAAATTAGAAGGTCAAGTATTTATAGAATTATTATCAGGTTGATTTATTTCCTAGTGCTTTGTGCTTTCTGACAAGATATGACTCAATCCCAAAGGAGGTAGGTGAACTTTTAAAACCAATTAATTGTTTGGTTATAATTTATTACATGCCTAGAAGTTTACTGGAAAAAATAGATATTCAAATATGTAAATTTTCATTATGAAATTTGTTAACAAGTGTATAGTTTTAATGGGAAAATTATATCCTTCCTTAATAGTTATGGTAGTATTGACCAAGCACATAAAGATATACATAGAACATTTGAAATGTACTAAAATAACATTTTATATAGCTGCAAATATTTTTTGTCAGAAATATCCTGAGTAATTAAATATACTAGAATATAATATGTATATATTTGGAAGCATGTAAACTTCTCTTGCTTCGTGGCTTTTACTATTTACATTCAACCTAATGTATCTAAAAACATTAGTAAAACAGTGGCTTGATAATACTTATAATAATAAAAAATTAATTAGAAATAATGAAAATTATTAGAAAAGAATAATAAATAATAAAATAATAATTGCTTTGGATTATATTATGAGGTTTTTGTTCCATATAAAAATTTATGTTTAAAAGTAGTTTTATTGCATATATTGAGAAAAGAGAATAAATTATAGAAATGATCCACCTAGGCTTAGTTTTGCAGACTATTTAAGCATTAGCCATCCTTAATATCTACCAGTGGTTCCGAGTGACTCAGCATACTAGAAAACATTTTAAGAGGGTAGTTTTCCAGTCTTTAAAGCTAGCAACACTATTTTGAAGGTTTTCATCTTTACCCTGCACTGAAAGTTCATTTCCTAGTAGCTACTGATGGTTGTTTAATATAATATATATTATTTTTAAAGTAAAGTTAGTGTTACTAAAGTTTATGGGAGCTCAAAATTAATATTTTATCAAATAGGCAGTAATATGGCAAAAATAATTCTACTCAAAGTTTAGGTGGTTGGCTGTCCTATAATTGACTAGAAGACATGATATGATTTCATCAGTCTTGGGAATTATGTTTTAAATTGCTGCTAATTTATAAATTGTTTTGTCAAGTTGCTCATTCCTTTCCTCTTTTGTTTTTATTGTACCATTTATATTTGTCATGTTGATTATTTTCAACTTCACTTCATTTATTTCTTTCTTCCTTCCTTGGGAAAACTAAGAAGTGAGTTTTGAGATAGTTTGTTTTTTGAAGTGAGTTCATAGAGTAGGAGAAAAATTGTTGTCATCCAAATTACTCAGTTAATATAGAATAAACAGGCTTTCTAATATCCTAGATTCTAACCACCCTGATGTGTGTCTATTTTTATTTCACTTCTGTTCTTATCTGTAAGGTTTCTGAGAGTAACCTGTACAGAAGATTCCCTTCCTATGGGGATTACGGGTATGCCATTTAAAGCCATGGGAAAAGATAGGGTACACTATTAAATTGCTAATTAGAGGTAATATTGTCCCTAGTAATGTTTTAAATGAATTGTTTCTCCTTTGACTAAAAAAAATGAAAATATACTTACTGCTAGTTTTTGAAAGAACCTAAAAGTACCAATAGTTTGTAGAGAGTTGGTCCTATGTGAGGTGCTTATTTAGTAAGTTGTCATTGCATAGAACCCTTGTGTACTATGTATTAATAATACATAATATCATAGAACCCTTGTGTACTATGTATTAATAATACAGAATATCATAGAGCTCTTGTGTACTATGCATTAATAATACAGTATATCATAGAGACCTTGTGCTAAAAAGACAGAATATTATACTAGGTTAGAATTTTTCTGTTAATTTTTGTATGACAAACTTTAGTTTGAAAATTAACCCATTTTTAAACTATCACACAGAAGTTAAAATGGATAAAATCTTGTGGATTCTCTTGGTAAGTTTTCCTGGAAGTCTAGCTTCACGGTCCGTGGCTCAAAAAAATGCTGAATTTGTGGTGGATCTTTATCAAGCTCTTTGCTCATCTCACAAGGACAACATTGTCTTTTCCCCCTTTGGAACAACTGTGCTTCTTGGAATGGTCCATCTGGGAGCCAAAGGAAGAGCACAGCAGCAGATAAGACAAACTTTAAGGTTGCAGGAAACCTCTGCTGGTAAGTCGTTCATGCAACTATCTATAAATATTGTCAATTTTATTGTCAAAATATTAAGAAAAAGCTCAAGGTTATAAAACTTTAACAGATGTAAAGTATCACAGAAAGTACAATTGTATAATTTATATACAGCTGTAAACATATTTATCATCACAAAATAATTTAATAGGAAATTAACACCTTCACAGATACAAAATTCAAAATCTCTCTATTTTGTCTTCTGATCTCTTGGTGTGTGAAAGTTCAAATCCTTGACATTTTGTGGCGTGTACATTTGCATGTCTAGACACCTGGAACATTCATATGTTTCCTCCACAACCACTTACTATGCTGTTATGTTTTTTCATGCCACAGCTGATTCAAAAGACAGTTTTAATTTATTGTTTTCTATTTCCTGTTATGGAGTTTATAAAATGCTCATTCTGGATTCTGTACTTTCACTTGGCATCCCATATAAAGCATCTCCCTGTCCATGTAACTCATGCTGTCAAGTCACAGTGGTTTGAAGTTTAAGCATTTATCCTCAGAACTGGAAGAGACATGTCGGGTTTTGATTGAGGAATTTACTTTCCATAACTATAACTAATGTCACTATAACTGCATGAGCATATAGTACCTATATTTAGCAATATGTTTTTTTTGAAAATAATATTAACAAGGCTTAAGATGCTTCATTAAAAAAAGCCATTTTGGTTTGCAGAAGAGAAGTTGGTGATAAGTTAATTGAATGAGTTTTTCATGGTGAATAATGTATAATGAAGCTACTGTGTTCCAGATTTAGTCTTGCTTAATTTCAGCAATTCCCATCCCATCACTCCCAGAAACATTATATCACATGGTACTGCTTTGGAAAAGTGATAGAATGCTTATAGACATATATAAAGTGAATTCTTTCATAAAAATAGCAACATAGATCTCTGAAATTAAAATTCCTCCACAGAGATCTATCTTAGAGGGAAGCACAAATACTGATATCTTAAGAAGTATGAATTATGAACACAACAATTTGAATAATGATGTATCATCAAACATGGATGTCGTATGTTAGTCATTATTTTATATCCCTGATAAATGAAGCTACCTTCTCACTTAATATTAAAACTTATTCTATAAGGAAGACATAACACTGCTATACAGAAGAGAAAACCAGTGTAAAAGTGATTAAGTACTTTGGCCAGGACTAATTCTAAAAATTCTTGGGTGAGGCTCAAAGGAAAATTGTGTCTTCAAAAGAAAATGAAACCATAATGCTTTACAACATTTAACAGAACCTACAAAAATAGTTCTTTACTTTGGATTTATAAAGGACTGAAGATAAACAAATGCAGGATTAGTGCCCAAGAAAAAGACAGGCAAAATGGGAGAAAATATGACAAAAATCTGGAAAATAAAAAGGGGAAAATTAAGAACTAAAATGAGATGGAGTTAAAGGGTGAGAAACAGTGAGTGAATGACTGGGATTTCGATGAAAGTGCTAGTCAGCCTGATGTAAGAAAGAGTCCACAGGCCTTCGGGTAGAGCAGAGCTAGGACGGATAATCCTCTGCAAAGACATACAGAAACTGCAGACAACAGAAGGATGTCACAAACACTAGTCCTGTCTTTATTTAAGATAGCTATATTTTGCTCTCAACATAATTTCCCATGAATTTTGTCTTTTGAAAAATATGGCATTTAATTATATATTTGTTTACTGAGTATTTTAGCATCTCCTTTAAGGCTTAAAATAAGTGTCTTCTTGATTTACCTGAGTTCATTCCCTGTCATTAGTTTCCTCCTAAATTTCAAATCTCTTGAACCTTCAATTTGTGGTCCTGATATCAATCTGTAAAGTTTGGTCTACAGATTGGTCATGCTGACACATAGCTTGCTCTTTGGGGTATACAGGTGGGCACATAGTTGCTGGCATCCAAATACCTCTGGGGCTCTCTAGGTCCTGGGTTTTCCTTTCTCCCCACATCAAGGCACCATCTCTGATCCTACCTTTTCCATTTCCCTTTGCCTCTGATGGTGCTGCTGTGAGATCAAAGGCTGAAGGTCCTTTACTGTCAGTGTGTTCTGGAACTTGCTCTCTAGTAGACACTCTGCCTAGCATGAATGAGGCCTTGGGTTCAGTGCACAGCACTAGAAGAAGAAAGGAAGGGAAGTGAGAAGGGAAGGAAGGGGAGGGAAAGAGAGGAAAGAAAGGGAAGGAAGAAAAGAAAATACAAAGAAGACAGAAAAGAATTTGGCATGAATTTAAATCCTTGTTTTGCAACTAAAATTCATTGTGATTTGAGCCAAGCCATATTACCTCTTAAGTTTCTTTTCACCTTTGTGACTGTCAGATTCCTCTCTGTTAAAAGAAGGCCTTAGATTAGAGGAATATTTTTTTGGACCTTTTGTCTGAGCTTTTGTCTGTAACTCTAGGGCTCCTTTTGTTTTCATGTTTGGATCTCTCCCATGCACACATGGTTGGGACTCCTAACAACTGAGGAGAGCAGTGCTGGAATTTTGGGACATTCTCTGAAGGCTGAGTACAATGGAACCGAGAGTCACATGTATCCTGATCTGTAGGTTCTCCATGGTTTCGTTTTAGGAAATCAATGTTTCTGTGGCTTATTGGGAATCATGCATATTTATTGTTTTCGAACTGTGCTAAATGAGGCCATTAACCTGTAAATCAAACCAAATTTATAAGGTCAAAAGCTTTATAATCTTCTCCAAACTTCTACTACTTGGTGACAATTTTTTATTGATTTCTGAGCCCAGTGATTTCTCAAAGGGCAGCTGTTTGTCACACATTCTTAGACCTTAAGTACATGACATTAATCTATTTGCTCTGGCAAATGGGTTGTAACTATTTTTTTCTCCCTCTCTCTCTTTCCCATCTTTAAAGTAAAGATGTTTGCATGTCATAAATTACTGAAATTACTTTCAAATTCTGTCACTTTATTTACTTATTTATTTTTATGGTTCTATGTTTCTCTGTCTTTTTGATATCTTTAATATTGATAATTAGATACATTGTATGAACAAATCTTACGACAGTACCCCATTTTCCTCCTCCCTGTCCCCAATCCACTGGGAGCCCTCCTCGGTGGGAATACTGGATCAATCCATGGGGTAGAGGGTTATGAATAGCTCAAGAGGTAGCCTGATTATCTCCCCCATCTTTGTGTGTTGTTGATGAGGCGGGCGATGTCTCTGGATATTCTGGATATTCTCCCCAACCATGGCTCTTACATTCTTTCCGCCCCTTCTTCTGCCCAGTTCCCTGAGTCATGGTGGGTGAGTTTTAAGTCTGCTTTATTGCTAAGATCTTAAGTGTCTCTGGGCTTCTGCTTTGGGTTGTGTTGGATATCATTGGTGTCTGTCTCAATGACCTATCCTGGGTTATCTGACTTGCTGTGGAGATAGGTCTCTCATTTCTCTCACCACTCTCTCATAGGTTTCATTTGGGGCCATTTGGGTTCCAACATGATAAGCCAGGGGTGGTTCATCTCTTGCTGGGATGTCAACCATCATCCCAGGTCTTGTTGGTGGAGTTGGGTTGACCACGGCTCTCTCACTGCCTTCTGAAAAATACAAACATGTACGTCTTTCCTCGCTCAAGAAGTCTCGTGACTTCTCAGCTATTAAGTGTTCCTTCTGAACTTCAATTAGCAATAGAGGATTGAATCTAGAATTATTGTACAAGAAGGAAAACAGATGAACCTTCTTCCTTCCTTGTGTAAAGAATACCAGGGCTGTGGAGAACAGGTGGCCCCTCTGGACTGGTTATGTAGAGGGAGATTTTGCTATTTAAAATCTTTTTTGTCCCAACCAATGGGGAGCCTGTAGTATTGAAACATAGTAAAATATTCCAGGCAGAACTTCCCGTGTGGATGTTCATGTTGTATCTGGGCAAGAACACCAGGCTAAGGAGGCAAGTTGGCACTGAAATCCAGCCTCCAGTCAGCAGTCATGACACAAGGCCATGGAGCTGCAGTTCTGCAGTGACATCCCTGTTGCTTACACAAACATTCATTGAGCTGCTAGCTGTCTGATAAAAGGGTTAGTTCTCCACCCTTGATTGCCATCATATAGTTCTTCTCAGTAGTACTTTTAAAAACTATATTCAAGAGGGCTTCTCTTGTAAACTTGGACATTCAAATAGGTGCAGTTCCTTAGAAGAGATTAATGCTTCCTAAAGAAGAAATGAAAGTATCAGTGAAAAGGCTTCTTTATCATTGTCTTGCCTCCATCAGCATTCATTAGTATCCCCTTTCAGAATGAGGTTTTGCGAATAAATTCCCGATAGTAACAAAATGATCAAAATGTATAACTAGGGCATTTTCTTTGGACTCTATAAATGCGTATTCTTTGTTTTAAACAAATCTTAAATTTGCATGACCATCTTTTTTCCTGTACAAATTTGATTTCTCTACAAAATGCATATTCTACCGGAGGTAAAGGAAATATTTATACTAACTCAGCATCATTAGCTAGGAAGCAAGGATGCAAAAATGGTGAAGGGAGTCATAACATGCGAAGAGTAAAGCAGAGAAGCTGGTGTTCTGTGTTGTTCAGTATGTTAGTATACATTATAATTATTTTTTAGGAGAAGAATTTTCTCTGCTGAAGTCATTAATCTCTGCCATCTCAGAGAGAAACCAAGAATTTACATTTAATCTTGCCAGTGCCCTCTACCTTCAGGAAGGATTCTCTGTAAAGGAAACATATCTCCATGACAACAAGGAGTTCTTTCAGAGTGCTACAAACCTGGTGGATTTTCAGGATGCAAAGGCTTGTGCAGAGAAAATAAGTTCCTGGGTAGAAAGCAAGACAGATGGTAAAGCTTCCTGTTTTTATATAATCATTGTATTTCATTGTATTTATGGCTTCAAATGTTCTCAAGTAAAGAATGACGAATGTTTTTTGTATTCTACCATGGGTAAAAGGGATAAAGTTTTTAATTTCATTTTACTGTGATTTAAATTAACAGCACATTATGAAACTCAGGAGACATTGTAAGCTGCTTTAAAAAGTTTACTGATTCATTTATTAGTTTTCAGATACCTATTTATCAAACTATTTTTTAATTATTACATTTATTTTTAAAAATATTTTATTTATCCATTTTCAAGCAGAAAGATACAGAGAGAGAGGAGAGAGAGGAGAGAGAGAGAGAGAGAGAGAGAGAGAGAGAGAGAGAGAGAGAGAGAGAGAGAGAGAGAGAGAGCGCACACCAGAGCCACCACCTTGTGGTCTAGCATATGTGGGTACTTAGGCACTGGAGGCAAGTGGCTTAACCGCTGAGCCATCTCTCCAGCCCCAGCCATCTCTCTAGCCCCTTAAATTCTTAATGAAAGGATTTTAATAATTTTTTTCCAAACATAGATTTTTTTAAAAATCAGGTACAGAAACAGGAAGTATTATTTTGTTCAGGTTAAAGTTAGATATATCAACACCACATGTCCACTTTCCCATGCCCAGTGTAAATATTTAGCACATTTTATCTGACCATGTTAATGTTTAGAAATAAATTGTAAATAGCCTTAATGCAAGTATGCTAGTCTAACTTTTTGATCCAAAATAACAAATATCCCAAAGTGATGAAAGTGAGACAGTGATAAGCTTGAAGCAAGATAGATTTGAACTCAAATTTTAGCAAGTTATAAGCTAAAACCCTTTTAAAATGAGACTATAACCTTTTAAAATGAGAATATAATTAAAGCATTTAGGAGTTTTGGAATTTTTATTCCCAATGTATGCAAAATAACAAACATTATATAGGGTCTTAATTAGTAGTGGTTGATTTTTTTCGGTTATTAATTATGCCTCAGAAACTTGTAGTCATCTTACGAAAAGCTACTAGAATCTTCCTGGGTAGCAGTTTTGGGAAACAGAAGTTAAAATTATGTAGTGGGGGTGGTGAGCAGAGGTTATAGGGATATAAAATGAGGAAACCATCCCATCATAAATGTGGAAATATTTACTGTTAAGAAAAAAATGGGTGGTAGGTTGTTTAGAAGACCAAAATCAGACGAGCCAGCGGTCAGTGATTACAACCCTATGAATGGCAATATTACTGCCCTTGCTGCTGGACAACATAGAAACTGGACAAAGTAATGCCAATAATAGATGCCAAAGGACATGCTTTGTTTTTGTCCTTTCTGCTTGAATGACAATGATGCAAACAATATCACTGAAGGGAGTCCATTGTTAGGCTGTTGACATTTTCATAAGAGAGTTTCATTCTTCATATTTCTTAGTATTTCCTTTGCACCTGTTTGTTAGAGACTAACACTTGATGGCATTTTCCTTTACTCTTAATATTGCTAAGGTTAGATCTAAGACAGCCTGTCCACAGTAGCTATGTGCAAGATTCATATGGAAATCTATAGAATCACAATTACATATTTCTTCCTGCTTTTTTCTCCATGCCTTCATAGGAAGAATTAAAAACATGTTTTCAGGAGAAGAATTTGGCCCTCTGACTCGGCTTGTCCTGGTCAATGCTATTTACTTCAAAGGAGATTGGAAGCAAAAATTCAGAAAAGAAGACACACAACTGATGAATTTTACTAAGAAAGATGGTTCAGCAGTCCAAGTTCCCATGATGAAGTCTCTACTGAGAACAAAATATGGTAATATGAAAAATCATACGTTTAAAGCATAGCTTTCAGCACTGCCAAAGGTATTTATTTAATACTGCATTTTGTCTCTTCAGGTTCTTTTTCTGAACCCTCTATAAAATGTGAGGTTTTGGAACTGCCTTACAAGGGTGATGACTTCAGTTTCATTGTCATCCTTCCTGCCAAAGATGTGAGCATAGAAGACCTGGAAAAAGAAATTACTGCTCATCATATCCTGGGTTGGTTCTCTGAGATGCATGAGCAGGAAGTGGAAGTAAGCCTCCCTCGGTTGGTAATCTTTTGGTACACTAACTCTTTTTATAATGTTTTAAAAAATCTTTGTGAGTATGTGTATGTATGCCTGTGTGGGGTGGGTGTGCACGCATAAGGAATAAAGAAAAAGAAAAAAAACTGTTCATAATTGGTCTA
This sequence comes from Zapus hudsonius, assembly GCA_004024765.1. Lineage (NCBI taxonomy): Eukaryota > Metazoa > Chordata > Mammalia > Rodentia > Dipodidae > Zapus > Zapus hudsonius. The sequence continues at coordinate 14,089 of PVHP010019714.1, forward strand.
CATATTATCAATCACTTTTTTTGTGGTGGTTGGGGTTGAATCCAGTGCCTGGCAAATGCTAGTTAAATTACCAATGTGTTGCATCCCCAGTTTCTCATGGTTTTAACTTTTCTTTCTTTTTTTTTTTATTCTTCATTATCTCTCTCCCATACCTCTCTCCAACACTAGTTCACCATGACCCAATTAAGCTTCAGCATATTAATGTCGGGCAGGGGCAGTGACAGCACAGGTCATTCAACACATGACACCAGCTACCTAAACTCTGTGTTGTTAAAAAAAATCCTTCATTTGTAGCAAAATGTGATAAATCACAAAGGGAAATATTAGTCATGGGATTAATTATCTTCAAACTAAAGTTGGAACCTTACAGATACTGCTTATAAACACTTTTCCTTTCCTTCTTTGGGATATAGCTAATAATATCAAACTCAATAAAATAAAGATTAGGTAAAAAAATGCTAGCGTGGTAGTTAGGATTTATTGTCTATAACATGCCAGATATCTTGTTTTAGATATTGCAGTTGCATGTTATTTAAAATAATCATATTGTTTTGTGTAAATGAAATATGAGATACTATAAATATCTTAGAAATCCAACTTCATTCCTTTGAAGAGCTCAATATATGCTTGCAATATATCAGCTTCCTCTGTGTCTTAAACCTTCCGAGAATATGCTATGTACATGGGTAGAAGTGGGCATTAATGCATGTAAACACATAAGCCATCTTCATTATAAAGCACTGTAACTCTGTAAAGGATCTCACATTTACATTTTAATGCTGAATACTGTGGTTCTGTAGATTTGGGTTGGTTGCTTTCAGTTCTGAGCAATCCAAGAAGCTCAAGTCCATTGTGTTTATAATGGAAATTTAAATAATAAGCCAGGGACCCAGAGGCAAATTTCAAGACTTGTTTTTCAATAAACAAGAACTCGCAGTGTAAAGAAGAAGGGATTGACAAAACCAATATATTGTAGGACCTGGAGACCAGAAGCGGGCATACCTTAAAAAATATAGACGGTTTATCTAAAGCTTTTACCTGTGTGAGAACTGCTTAAACACAATGGATACATTTGGGATTGAATTGCTATCTTTTAAGCAAATATATAATGTTTTCATATACTAAATATTTCATTTCATGAAATATTTAATGACTACTTCTCTAGCCAGAGTCTTTCTTGCTCATTCTCTTACCTTTGGCTCATATTCTTTTGAAAATTTTAGTTTAGGCTCAAGATAAAAGGGAGATGAATCTCAGCTGTGATAAAGCAGACTCCCTCACTTCGAAAGAGGGGCCATAAATATATAGTGAGATGGTGGTTTGGAATTATATTTTGTTAGAAGGCAGACGTAGTCAGCACATTAGCTTTGATTTCAACTGGACCTAAGTGTCATAAATCGTAGTTCTTGTACGTATCTTAACCTTGAGCTCTGAAACCAACTTTCTTAAGTTTCTTATGTTAATGTAATGATCATGCTGCCTTCTGAGGAGTTTTCTGATCATTGCAAACTGTGATCTATAGTTAGTGCTTAACCATGGAAATGCCACTTCATACCTGCCTATTCATGGTTACAGTAATTATGGATAATTACAAATTGGCCATAGATTATACTTTATTAAATGGCTGACTAGATTTCCATTGCTGTAGATTTTATCGGTCTATACTATGTGAAGAGCTATTATTTAAATGACTTCCCAATGATAATTATGCTTTATTAGACATTGTAATAAGTCTTTTAGGATTCTTGTCATTATCCTGAAATTGTTGCACTATTATGCTAAAAATAGAGGTGTATTAGAACATATAGTTTCTACCTTTAATGCCAGTTAGTTTAAAGAGTGTAATAAAAACAGAGAAAACATTCAAAGCAATCATGTTGAATTTTATCCTTTTTTTAATAAGAAGTTAGAAGGAAGAAGTTGAAAATAGTTGGCATAATAAGCTATTTTCATTATCAGTAGATTTTCATCTCTATGTTGCCCACATTCCTAGTTACTTGGGGTTCTGGATGCCTTGCCTTCAAAGAGAAAATGTTATTTTATCAAGAAACGTTCAGGTTCCATAGAGTTCTTTCATATGATACTACTTGTTCTAAATGGATTAAAATTAAGAAATGCATTCTTTATTCATTAATTAAAGCATTCATTAGGTTAGACTGATTATCCAAGCTTATTTCTAGCCCCAGATATGGGCTTACATATTAGATAAACAGTGATCCTAGAACAGTTGTGTGTGTGTGTGTGTGTGTGTGTGAGAGAGAGAGAGAGAGAGAGAGAGAGAGAGAGAGAGAGAGAGAGAGAGAGAGAGAGAGTCTGTCTGTGTGTGTCTGTGTGTGTAGGCAAATTTGGAGTAGAGGGGCAAACACCTGGTAGGGTGTAGAAAGCTCCCAAGTCAAAAATCACCTGTGAACTTCACTACTAGAAAAAACATTACTTTTTCCTGTTTAGGAATGATTTTTTGTTTTTGTTTTTTATAAACAAAGTTTGTGATTTGATCTTAAATGAAAAACGATGTTTTTAAGTATCTAGATAAAACATCCCACATGTTTCTGTTTTGACTTAAATAAGAAAATGAGATACAGTGACTGGAATGTTCCTGGGATCAGAGTAGATCAGTGCCCTCCTCCCCACAATCTTTGAGATTCTCTTGTTAAATTCCTTCTATACTAGTGATGAACAAAGAGGGAGCTGGATTCTGGAGTCCTAATTTAGAGATTATCTAAGAGATAATAAAGAGACTTATCTCTTCTTTTATTTGGAAGGAACCTACTTTTCTTTCATAGAATGTATTAGGAATGTTCCACAAACGGAGTTCAAATCACGTTTAGAAATGGGTGAGATGGGTGAAGGGTTTCAGATGTGTCTCTGAACCTCAGCAGCCAACTTGCTCCTCCAAGGACTCTTGTCTGTTGATTCCTGCTCATTGCATCATGAGCATCTTCTGGCGACATATCTTCATTGGACTGAAATACTTCAGTACATGGTGATGTTAGAGGAAGCTTCACACTTCTTCCAAAGATGCTATGTAATGGAAACTCAGAAAAAACTGTTGGATAGTTGTTACTTTAAAACCAGAATATTCTTTTTATCATCCCCACCTGTCATTATCTGAAAAGAAAGTTACTAGCACCATGGAACCAATCAGCGGAACTGGGTTGAAAATGATGTGAAATATAAGAACATGTACTAGGGAGAGTGATATCAAAAGATCTCACAATATGATCTCTTCCAAGTCCCACATTTTATATGTAAAAACATTTTTGTAACAAATGTGTATACTATTTTAAGACTTCTTCTTCATTTTCTTTTTAAACAGATTTAAAGTAGAGCAAAAATTAGACTTCAAGAAAGCTTTAAATTCATTGAATGTAACTGAGATATTTAGTGGTTGTTGTGATCTTTCTGGAATTACAGGTATGTGGATAAGAATTTTTTATTATGTTATGATGATTGGCTTTCTTGGTACTGTATTACCTGAATGATCTCAGAGCTGAGTGACTGAACATGCCCACTATGAATAAATGTAACAACTATGCTGACACGTCTGTTGAAAGCATTAAATTTTCCTTAATGAAAATTAAAGAATATTTCATAAGGTTAGAATAGCATGCCCACCATACCTTTATGGTACTGTGTAAGTAAAAGTATTACATTCACTTTTATTTCTGCCTTATTTGTATTTCCATATCTGAGTAAATGACAACATGAAATCTTTCATTTATGCAGGGCTAATAAAACTGTGATGACCAACTAATTTGCTTATGTCAATTTGGTCATATTTGAGAGCACAGCCTATACACCATTCAGCTTCTGGATCATGACATGAACAAGAAGTTCCAGCCTCCAATACACAGCTGATGCTTCTTTCTTTTGACAGCAACTTAGAGATTTTGCCTGGTGAAGATCTTCACTTACACATCTATTCCAAGGCAGCCTTTAATTTTTCAGGTCTTAGCAGGAACAGTAGTTGACAAATAATTAAAGAGAAAGAAATGAAAGCCATAAGTGTCCCCTTGTTTGATTTTGAGGTAGGGTCCCACTCTAATGCAGTCTTTTGCTTATAACAAGAACCCAGTAATATGAAGTTTCTAGTCTGACTTTGTATCATCGCATGACATATGGTAGGAATTTCTCTTGTGTTCTAATATAGATATCTGGACCTTGAAGAAGTATTCCTTAATTTATTCTCTCACCATTTGTGTGGAGAAGTGCATAAAATGAATGAGTGTTCCCAGTAGAGAGAGCTCATAAATGTTCATCATCACCTTCATATACCATGTGGCTACTTCTCACAGTGAGGTTTAGCACTGACTTCTAGACAATTTCCTCAGCACCAGGAATTAGGCAATCAACATTCAACCCTACAAGCAGATAGTATCCAAGTGTGTTCTGGAACACAGCCAGTTCCCTCCCAAAAGAAACCTTACCCTTTTCAAGCACTTCTTGTAAACTTCTTTCTGTCCTTAAGGCACTCCCTCAGTATAGCTTAGACATTAAAACTGCCACCCACACCTCAAACCCCAGCAACCTACGACTTCTGTAAATCTCCTTTTACAGAATGACTCAAGCAGCTGCCTTGCAAAATGCCTTGTCAAAGAATCTGTTCGAAACAATAACCCCAAGCAGGGAAAAATAAGTGTCCAGCATTTCTTGCTGTTTCCCTCTTGGATTGCCTATTGGAGTTGACAATTTTGGATCTGTATTCTTGCCTAGAATAGACTAACCACAGTGAAAGCCAGCACTACAGCTTCTAGTTAGTAACATAATGAATTCCATGTTGAATTAGTTACTTTTCATGGATGTGAGCAAGGTCCTGTCATAAATAACTTATAGGAAGCAGAGATAGGTGGAGGGAGACAGAGATAAGCAGAGGCCAAGGATAAGGTACACCAAGCACATCCCAGTGACCTGCTTTCTCTAGATAAGCCCCTCCTCCTAATGTTTCATCAGAAGTTGAGGACCTTGCCCCCAACACATAAGCTTTTGGTGGGAGATATTTCTTTACCAAACTATAACACCTGCTATGCCTTAATAGTATTTGTATAATAAAAATTCCCTAAGAGCTAATGTGAACCAGTCAAACATTAGTGTCATAAAACAGGGACAAAAAAGAGACGGTGTATTACACTCCTATAGTTCATAGCTTTGAATATGTTTTTTAGAGTTACTTTGGGGGTTTTGAGGTTCATATTTAATTTATCACCATGCTAGTGTTTCTATATCATGTGCAGTAAGGACTTACCTTTCCTTAGTCTCAACTTTCTAATCTAAATGAGATAAAATATCTTAGTGACTTTGGGAAAATTAACAGAAGAGGATATGTAGAACACATATCACCTAGCACTTAATAATTGCTCAGTCAAGGAAAATTCAAGTTCAGAAGTGCACATTATAATTTACTTGCACACCAGAAGAGAAATGTTCTAATACTCTTAATTTAATTGAACAAAGATCTATTTGGAATATTCATGAAAATAGAAAGAAAAAGATTATTGCAAAGCTACAGAAAACTGTGAATTTATGGAACGCTTATCTAATTGATTATGTGTTAGATTGCATTGCTTTTCTGACAAAGAGCTCTCTGTTCCATGAGGCAAAGTACTTTGGTGTACGAACCAGAGAACTAGTGTATTTGCTAAACTGAGTGATAAAGTCTGCTCCTCTCCAGTTTGTGTGGGCCCTTCTGTCACCAAAACTGCTTTATTTGTGAACCTGTCTGTCGTAGCCACACACCGCTGGGATGAATCTTCAAACAGGCACAATTTAGGGAGGGAAGTATTTATTGAAACTACAGATTGAGGGGAAGTTCCATAACAGTGAAAGAGGCTGTCCCTCTTTCACAGGTCCAAGCAGAGAGAAAAACCCATCACCTACACCATACACACAGAACAGGAAACAGGCAGGAGGGCCAAGGAGAGAATTTCTTCCCCTTTATATAGCCTTAGGGTGGGGTCTTGCAACCCTTCCCCAGACTTAATGACTTCTTGAGTCTCTGGAATTTCCTTCCTGCACTGCCAACACAGGACAGGATGTTTATTTCTAGCTTCTTTGAACTTCTTTACATCCTGTCCCCTACTGAGAGGCTGCCTTCCTGTAAACATCCTGAGCGATCCACCCAAGGTAATTAAAAAGATCCAAGTTGACAACAAAACCTAACCATCACACTGTCTTATTCCAGGGATCTCTGGGAGAATTTTATTAGCTGGCTGACCTTGGACAGCTATTGTCTTGTATGTCAGGAAATCCAAACTGAAACTGTGAATTTCTTCTTTTCTCTGTTTTGCAGCTTTCTGTCACTAGGCACATTCAGTGATTGGCTTACTGGACTGCTCTTTGTAGAGGTCTCCCGTATACCAGGCAGATTCCTCAGTAGAGTAGGCATCCTTGACTCTGAAGAACATAGATCTTTCTGCTCTTTCAAAACTGACAACCTGACTTCTAATTTATGATGTCATTTCTTGAGATTATTCTTGTGAATCGCTATGCCAGAAACACTTCACACCTACATCAGTTCCACTAGTTAGGAAGGGTACTCCCAGGTTGTATCTATACCAAAGCAAAATGTTGCAAGACACTGTCTTGCACTGTAAAATGTCTCAGGTTTTAAAGCATAGCTGAAGTATTTTTGTAACAGATGAGATAAAACCTCTTTAGATTTTCATAGCCCCACCAGATTTGAAGGAAAGTAAATTGTTTTAAGCTCAGATCAAAGCAGAATATAGCATTTAAAAGGCAGGTTGGCTTTAAGGTTGAATGCATAGTGTAATATTAAATCATATCTAGAAGTCTTTCATTCTGTCTGTACATGTTTAAGGGGAACACCCCCACCCCCACCCCCCCCTGTTTCAGGATTCCTTATAGTGGGACCTGACTCAAGGATAATCTCCTTCTGCCTTTACCTTTAAAAGCACTCTCTCTCTCTCTCTCTCTCTCTCTCGTTTGTGTGTGTGTATGTATGTGCACACTTTCATGGGAGTAGGTGTCTGTGTACCATGATGTGTGTGTGGAGGTCAGAAGACAACTTCCAGGTTCCTTGCTGGCCCATGTTACTTGAAGCAGGGTTTCTGGCGCTAGATTCTTGTCCTGTTCTTCTTTTCTATGCTTGCTGTCCTCTCTGTGAGCTTCTGGAAAATTCTCCTGTCTCAGCCACCCATCTTGTAGTCAGCATCAGCAACAGCTTACTGAGATCACAGAAGCCAGCCATGGCCTCTGGCTCTTTACATGGAATCTCAGGATCAAACTCAGGTTCTCCAGCTTGGGAAGCAAGGGCTTGGTCCTCTGAGGCATCATCCCAGCCCCTGCCTTGGCCTTTTATGGCAGGAGAATATTGATCTTTCTGTCTGGCTATCTATGTCATGGCTGTTAGAGCTAAATCTCTGAGCACCTTTGTCTCCATCAAATTGATTAAATGGGAGAGAGTTCACTTGTTTGATTTCTGTTTTATTCATGTGAACAATTAATTAATAAAGGAGCATGGCTCTGGATTTTATTAAACACTCCTTCATGTTTCCATCAGATTCCGCTGAAGTGTACGTTTCTCAAGTCATGCAAAAAGTTTCCTTTGAGATCAATGAAGATGGTGGGGAAGTTGCAACATCCACAGGTAAATCCGATCAAGCAAGGAGCGTTGGTGGTCGGCGAAGGAGTCTGGTTGTTGTGCCACATTCTAATCTTCTCTGCAGAGGAAGAAAAGAGACAGTGAATTATTAAACTCTTCTTTTGGCTTACAGCACAATGCACAAGGGAAGGGCTGTCATTAGGCATTAAGCTTCCTCTATTGATATTTGATCATTTGTTAATCGGAGTAACTGTCAATTTGGTAGATAATAATTGGGAAAGAAACTTCAGGGCTCAAATATGAAATTCTTTTTATTTTGAATTCAATTCAGAAGATTGTTCATTCTAAGTAATAATGTTTAATTTCATTCTTCAGTTACACCAAGTTCATCTTTCCTTTTCTAATTTGAGTCTTATTTCTATGGCAATAAATTTCAAACTGAGTTTCATATTAGAATCACCTGGGAAGTTTGAAAATTTTCTATGCCCGTACTAGACCTTAAAACAATTGAGTCAGTCTCTATAGTAATATCTAAGCTATACTATTGTTTTTAAATCTCCCTAAGTGATTCCAACATTTGCCCAAGGCTGAGAACGAGTGTTCACTGTTGCTTGGAGCCTGATCTTGATATACACATACCCAAGTTGTGGAGCAGCAATTAGGGCTTCACACTGGAGCTTGCTCCTCATACAGAATTCTTCTCAGCACTCATTTTAGACCTGCTGAGTCAAAGTCTCAGTTATATGAACTTGCTAAGTGATGTTTTAGTACATTCCAAGTTAAGAACTCCTATCTATACTCCATTTCCTTGGACAAATAGTACTTGAATAGTATCTATGCTTAATATAAATGGCACTTGAAAAACAATTGTATGAGAGTTGAACATCAATTAGAAATATAAAAGAAAATTTAAAGACTTCCTCATAATGCTATTGGAATTCCTCACATTACTTGGACTTTAATAAATGTTTTTTAATTGGTATAATTTGGAATATATTATTGGTAAATACTCAAAAATTATATCCAGTTAGGAATTTCTTGATTGTAATGCCTCATAGCGTGAATAAGTTTTGGCATTTGGGTGTGCCATACTGGACTCTCTTTACCATTCCTTGGATGTTGTATCACTGTGTTCAAGAAATTTAGATTATAGGGCATGGACTAGATCAATCCTTGGAGAAATCATAAGGATGCATTAGGATGAGGTTGCTTGCTCGTGAACTGAACTTTCTAGATGTTGTGTACTGAATTGGAGAAGTTCATGTCTGTGATTGGATGAGCTTCTCATGACACTTATGAGAAAATATATCCAACAATGGGAAATGATTTGCTGGGTCATTCTATTAATTTATAGCAGAGTTTGAACTGGTACCAGATTTGCTGATTTTAAATTCAGAACTATTTCTGTCATCATCCACTGTCTCTAATTGTAAGTGAGAATTCTCTAGGTGAATGCAGCAATCATAGTGGAAAGGTGATATGAATAAGAATGTATCCTAATATCCTATTAATACCTCTTAATAGCCTCGATAATCTTGACTTAGAAGATCTGCTCAGAGGTTAAGAATCCCCTTCTCAAATCTAAGGATTCATTGCAAATGAGAATGGAAATAAAATTGACTTTACTCTCTGGCTTATCTCAATAATGCAGGCATGAGCTTATATTCACTGGTAATTTGGGCATCAGAGCCTTGACATTTGGGATAGAAAAGTGCCATTTATGTTATGCTACTAAGGTTATATTTTCTTGTTTTTAAATTTAGACTATGCATGCCAATTTTATTTTTTCTTATGTCCGAGCAAGGTTGTCCAGAATCATTTCTGCTGCTATAAATGCCAGCCATAAAGATATCCCATGGGAACTTGCTAGAAATGCAATTCCCAGACCACATCAGTCCTACTAAGTCAGTTCTGAGTTTAAGTCAAACACCTGAATTGGCTGTAGAAATAAAAAAAAAAACGTCCAGATACTTGAAATTCTCCCAAATTAAATTTGGATAAATGCCATACATGCCAACATGATATAATTTTTTTCAGTAAATATTTAAGGCAGCAAATCTTTGCTCCTTATTGTGTGATAAAAGTTTTATACACACTCATGATATATATCCCAAAAGCTCTGAGCTTACTGAATGACTCTAGAGAAATACATCCAAAATAAATACCTTTGAACTCAGCTGTGATTATCATAGCAAGCATGAAGTGTCAAAATGAATTGCAAACAAACCTGGATAGAAATGAAAACTTGAAACATTATGAGGTTAAATAATACAATGTAAATAGTGAACTGAAAATTACTATTTAAAATTGTACTTTTTTCTGTTGTTTCCACTAAGTTGACTCTAGAATCTACTTTTCTTCTTCATTGAGCATAAATGTGAAACTAGAATTACTTTATGGGTGATCTAACATTTAGCCTCAAGCATGATGATTTGTAAATTTATAGAAAATTTCTTTGTATTGAAGAAATGCAAAGTCTCACTCCAAAGTTTGTTTTTCTTGTCTATGGAAAGTGTTGTGAATATATTTTCTTTATTGGGCTCTTAAGTGGAAGTATCTAAATGTTGTCTTTATTTCATAGGCATGAACATCCCTGTGATTATGAGTTTGACTCAAACCCAATTTATAGCAGATCGTCCATTTCTGTTTGTTATGAAGAATAACCCAACAGGTACCTTATTTGAAAATCCTTAGGCAGGCTGCTTAAATTAAGCTGTCAGTTTCTTTCTGCATATCTGAAATCATTCTTCTTTCAATACATATTATGCCAGTGTATTTTATATGTCAGTCACTGGATTTTAAAAATGATGGAAGCCTCAGATAAGGAAGTCATAATGCTAGCTTCCAGCATAGCTGTTACACATAGGAAGCTAACACCATTCCTGCCAGAATAGTGCCTGAACAATTGCATAATTTCACTACAATCACATGACCAGGAAATGAAAGAGTGGAGCTGGAGGGTCCACACACATTTTTCACTTTTCAAATCTCATCTGGGCAATTGGGGAAGGATGCTAAAGTGAGGTCCCAGGGGCATAGAGAAGAAGTAGTAGATTATACTGGCATTTAGCAAAATGTCCATATATGGAAATCCAGATTATCTTGATAGGTATCTTAATACTTGCTCTTATGAAAAAGAGAGCCCATAAAACATGAATCACTAGCAAAATCGTCTCTAATCTTAAGATTTAATAGCCACGAGTTCCTTGTGAGGTCGTAAACTTCTGGAGAACAGAGAGGATTTTATTCAGCCAAGAATATGTCAAAGCCCTTCTCTCCTTTTGCCTAAACACCCACAGTGAGTCTGTCCCTCCTTCCCAGCCTGGTAGAGACAAACCAGCATGACTCAAACCAGCATGACTGGGACCTACCTGTCTGGGAAGGGGAGAGTAATTTCTTGGCCTTGGTCTTTTTCTTACCTTCTGTCTGTGTCGTGCTTTGGGCTACCATCTCCTTTGATTACATGTATGAGTTACCTTTGATCTGAGTCCATCACTGTTTCTTTATCCTCTCTGGTGTGTTATTATGAAGGGCTTCTATTTCTGGTCTTTCACGTGTGTGTGGAACTGCTTCTGCTTTTTCCTAGATATCAATTTCCCCTAAATGAACATAAAAATTTTGATTTCTCTTTAAATAAACTCAATAATTAAAAAAAGAATATGGCAAAATGACTTATAGAATATAGTATTACCCTGTAGTTTGAGAATGATGATTAGGTCGTCTGATCTGGGCTCAGATTCCAGTTCAATTAACTAGTAAGATGGGTTGATCCTCTGTTATGTTACATTTCCATATTTCATATTTTATCCTAATGTTAGTACACATCTCAGAGAGCTAAATAGAATAATACATGAAACCTGTAACATATTTCCTGGCACACTATGTTTGCATTATGAGTAAATCAATAAATATCAATTAGTCAATAACTGAATAAAGGGAGGAGAATTGTTTCTATGTGAAAAGAGGCATGTTTAATGACAGAATATGAATGTGATAGATTAAGCAGGTGTGTAGGTTATAGCCTCCTAAGGGATGGGTACATGATCACAGTGTTGGGAACAACACTGTGATATGATGCCAAAGGACCTTTTGAAAGTTGAACAGAATTGCTGAGACTGCAGTAAACCATCTTCAATTCTCATAGTGGATGTCAATGCTAAAATATCATCCTGAGTATGCATTTGGTCTCTAGGGCTTTAACCTTTGACTAGCTCTCATATCTTAAAATTAGTGTATAATTACTGAGTATGTAGAACAGAAAGAAATGAATCTATATTGAACATCCACGCACAAGTAAATGACCCTTAGAATAATTATGTTTGATTCTATTTCCCAAGATGATGATTTGCTGTATTCTAAGACCATGCAAGAGCTTTCCACAAAGGAGCAGTGAGAATTTAAACAGCAAATAATCTACATATTTGTTTGTTTGTGATAATGTTTAACTATCAGACCTTAGTGACAATTTCTACTGTGTTATGGCCATTATTGTAATGAGATTTCTAAACTAGGGTTACTCCTTTAAAGTGTTGTTTAAAATGAATGGCCACTCATTTATTGTGAAGCTATAAATTGTGATATAAAATGTAGAATGGGCTATTATCTTAAGACAGTATACATTTAGTGATTCATCTATTTTCTTCCCACAAATGAACTCAAGAAAGCATAAGATATGCAGATATGGTGATTTAACATCACCATAGATTATTAAGTAGCTCCACGCTTTACATAAACATATTTAGTTGACAATTTCTAAAGACATAGATTGTTTCAGATTTAATGCAACTGATTTTTATCTCAATTTAAAAATTACCAACAGTCCTCTTGTGCAAACTCAATATATTATTCAGATTTTTTCCCATCAAGAAAGTTGTACATTACAATATACTTGGAAAATGAAAAAAGTCCTTTTGTTGTTGTTCTTTACTAGGCTGAAGGAGTATGCTAGCTTCATAGATGTCAAGAAGAAAGCTGTCAAAGATGGCACACAAAATGCATCATTTCTAGGGAAATAGTGAATTGTGATTATGAAACTCATGGTACCCTACATATAATATAATAATTGCATTCAGAACCCTTTCAGGTCTTGAGCCAAAGGAAGCAGACTGAAGGATATTAATGAATAATTATTTTATTCTAGCCATTACCTTTGGTTATTTCATATATTTTGGTATTAGGAGAACTAAGTTGTTCCTATCTGATGAAGATCTTATAATTTTTATAAATATTTTAAGTTTAAGGGATACCTATAAGAAGGAAGAAAGAAGGAAAAATGAAATTAATGATCTGTTTCCACTTGAGCTTTATATTACTTGTTTTTATTCAAGTGACATTTCTCTCATGCTCCTGACTTAGATTGACTTACATTGGTGACTGTGAAGATTCCATTTTAAATGTGATTGTCCTTTGTGAAAGAAACAGCAAACACTAGAACCAGTAATGTTTATATATTATTCATGGCAGAGTGCTTAAAAGTTTAAATGTGTATTTTCTTTGAATTAAAAGGTTAGTGTCTATAAAAGCGAGTTAAAGAATTCTTCAAACATTCTGAGGAATACTCTAGGCCATAGCATAAAGTGTTGTATCAGATCTGGGAAAGGCATTTGGGTATACCCATCTATCCTAAAAGTAGGAATATTTATCTTCTTTTTCTCAGAATAATTTTAAGATTTTAGAATTAGTCATTTCTTAAAAAAATGTTGGAGAGTATGTCTGTATCCATGTAACTGACCCTTTTAAGGCTTTGCATGTCTTTGGATTGAACAGTAGAGTGAGTGAAAAATAGGAGACTCACACTGATATTTCACATTTACCTACCTGTCATTAGTTTTAAAATTATACAAAGTTTGTTTTCTGAATTTCAAAATTAGCCTTCATTACATCATAGTTGAACAGTTTATGGCAATATTTGACATTGACTTCAAGGCTCTTCCTTTTCTCTCCCAGGTGAAAAGAAATGTGAATAGGGTTGACACATCATTCCTTCTTGTTTTGATTCTAGCTCTTTGTTCCTTTACACTGGCAAACACAGAATGTCTGAATACAGATGCTTGCATTTATGCTCCATATCATCCATTTATTGGAGGACTTGAAAGTACCAGGGAAATGAAAATATTGTCTTTAGCAGTGAAGTGTGTGCTTTGATTCTGAGCTGAAGGAGGAGATCTGGGAAGCTGCACTTTTAACCCTGAGGCTTATGTTCTGTGCATAAAAAAGATGATTGTTCATATCTCAGATTTTAGACTGTACTGAGATCATCACCATTTGATGTTGCTGTGTTTGGTGGCTGGGTCTCTATATTTAGAAGAACATCTCTCATTTTATTTTTGCTTTTCTATATGTCAAACAAGACTCATGCATTTTCCATGACAAACTGTTGTAGGTGTTAATTTACTTCATAAATTACCAGAGAATGAGAAATAATAACGTAACTAAGGATTTCCAGCAAAGAAAAGGATTCTGTTATTAGACATTACCTATAGAGAAAAATGAGTAAACGATGTTAAAATAGGAAGACAAAGTAATTATTGTCATTTCTCCAGGAATTCCTAAAGTATGTTCTTAATCTGTTCCTAGAATCGCTTTTGTTTATGGGAAGGGTGATGAATCCTGAGAAGGAAGCAATGAAAGGAAGAGATTTAGAATCACTGTGAATGAGAAACATGGCTCAGAGTGCAAGAAGTTCATGGAAAGTAGTTTATTGGTGAAATATGATTTTGAAAATATTTCCTATCATCATTTCTCTCATTAAAATATAGCTGTAAAAATTTGTATCAATAAAGACCTGCATTAATGGATGAATAAAGCTAGATTTATTTTTTCCTGTTCTTTCTATGTTTTCTAAGGCGATCACATAAAGCATAACTACTAAGGCATTCAAATTCCAAGATATGAAGTTTACATGGCGGATATTTACTTTCTTCCATCCCTAGAAGAGTGGACTCTCATTCTTCTACACAGGACAGTGTAATTTCTTCATGGAGAGGAAAGTCAAGGGCAAGTTCACATGGTAGATGCAGTTTTGGAGTCTCACATAAGACAGAGTCCCAGTTGGTGCCACTGGAAGTAGACAAGCTTTTATTTTGCTAATCTAATCTTGTTCTCAATATGCTACATTTAATGTCTTTTTGACAGTACTATTTTTCCTTTCTGATTTATTAATTAAACATGGATGTAAAATAGAAATGCTGAGACATCTTATTGACTTAGGTGAAAGTGGCAGACAAATTAGTGTGGTTCTTGAGCATGACTCCAGTATTTTCTAGGATTTAGCCAGGGTAGTGTTAGAGTGAAGATTTTACTTCATAGGGTCCTTTTTCTCTCCTCCTTTACATCTGTTCCTCCTTCCACACAGTCCCACTTCCACTTCATGTCTATATATATGTGTATATATATTATATAAGACATGTGTATCTTTTATATACATTTATGAAACCTAGATTCTGTATCTGACAAAAAGCATGTAATATTTGTCTTTCTGAATTTTACTGTTTTTAAAATCCGAACCTGATGATATGTAGTCCAAGCCATTTTTTTTGAAATTGACATAATTTCATTCTTCACTGTATCTGAATATATGGCATTTTCTTTATCCAGTCATCTAGCTTCTAAGCTGGTTCCATATTGTAGTGATTCTGAACAGTGCTGTGGTAAATATGGATGTGCATGTGTCTCAGTTAAGGAATGCCGACTTAGATTCCTTCAGAGAGGAAAAGGAAAAGAGGAAAAGAAAAAAGAAATCTTGCATGTTTTCTCTCAAAATTAGGCTTCAGTTTCAAAACACACACACACACACAGAGAGAGAGAGAGAGAGAGAGAGAGAGAGAGAGAGAGAGAGAGAGAGAGAGAGAGAGAGAGAGAGAGAGAGCATGTGACAACCAGAAGTGAGAGAAAGCTAACCACAGAGAAGACAGTGACGAAGGAGGGTGATGGGGGTGATTTTGAGCAAAGTGCATTGATATAAAAATGTAAAAATGCAATGGTAAAATTCATTATATTATAAACTTACTAAAAACTATAAAATGAAGTCTAGTTCCCCATACTCTGAAATATAGTACCTAAGATAAAATAATGCTAAAGTTCAGTATTACTTCATGTAATATACTTATCAGTTGTGATTTCATTGTTCTGCCTTTTTTGTTCATTTGTCATGGAAATTTTTGGCAGGGAGCTTAATGATAATAGCTACTATTCTTGTTTAGCTCTAATTATGTGTCATGCATGGAAGTAAGCAATCCATCTGCTTTATGTTGAATGTATTCAAAATGTTAGCAAATTATATTACATCTTTCTGGTTGAAACTAGGATTCAAAGAAGTTATCTAAGTTAGTCAAGGGTGTAAAACAAGTGAATACAGTGAATAAATTTGAAATCATGACTCTTGGAATTAGAAGACTGTGACCCTCTGTGGGAGAGAGAAAATGTAAGTTTCCCTTGCTTCCTCATAGACATTGCTTCAGACTGCCTGAAAAAAATGATTAATAAAAACAGACAAGCTTATTAATATCTATCTCATGTGCCTATGGAAGATGCTCAGGGGAAATGCATACATCTGATATAGGTGGTTTGGAACTACAGTTTACAAACCGCCTCACCAACAAACACTAGTACAGTTTTGGAGAATGGGCATGATGAAAGAAAGAACTTTGAATTGTTTAGAGGATAAAGGCTAGTTAGTAAAGTTTCCTGTATACAATATCCAGTGTGGGACTTGTCTAATGTCTTCAGTGATCTACTTCTGTCTTTTCTGATAACAAGTTGAGGGGGGAACACTCCTTTAAATATATGTCCTGCTTTACAGTAAACAGTGGGGAGGCAGCAAGATTTTCTTAGATCCGCTTCAAAAGTGCTTTTAGCTCAACTTCTTGATGCCCGTGGGCATATTTTGGGGTGGTATATTCTGCTACTATTTCTTTTTCGCATTTTTGATTGAGAATTTTAATTCATGGTCACACCATACTTTGATCATAAACCCCTCCCATTACTCTCATTAGTACCCCCGACACCTATTTCAATGAACCCCCTCCGTTTCTCAGATAGTCCCTCTTCTATTTTGAAATCTCAGTCTTGTTTTCCCTCCTCTATCATCTGTCAGAATGTTGATGGATTCAGTGTTGTTCAGGTCTTATGGAGGTAGTGAAGAAATGGATGCATCAGTCCTTCTTGTTCCCACCTCCCTCTGGCTCTTACAGTCATCCCATCCCCATCTTCGGAAATGCTCCTGAGCCTTGGAGGTTGTGACAGAGATGTCACCCATGGCACTGAACTCCCCAGAGCCTCTTGTTTTCAGCACCTTGATGGATTTCGAGATTCACCGATATTCATAGCAATCTCCAGAAAGGAAGTTCTCTGGTGAGTCACCTGCTCTGCATTAGTCCCTGAGCTCTGGCAGGTGTGATAGAGATGTCTCATCCAGTGCTGAGCCCTCACCTATCCTTTTTTTCCCATTACCTTGATGAGATTTTGGTTTCCCCAGTGTCACCTCCATCAGCAAACAGAAGCTCCTCCAACTTGAAATGAGAACAACATTAATCAATGGGCATAAATATAAACATTGGATGCAATTTATTAGGCTCAATGTATCCATGTAGCCACATATCAATGGTAGCTTACCCCTAGAGCCTATGGCATTCTAAGCCATAGGCTTTTGATTTTGTTTTCAGTACCAAGCATGGATTCTCTCCCTCCAGTCCAATCAGAGGGCAGTTGGTCATCCCCTTATCCTATACGCCAGCCTTGCACGGATGGGCATATGTTGCTTGGCTGGTTGTGTGGCATTCAGCATCCATGGCTGGTTAAGGCTGACTGCGCCCTCCCCTGGAAGTCACCATAGCCCTTTCCAGCTCTATGG
>PVHP010019715.1:0-23626 GCA_004024765.1 Zapus hudsonius
ATAGTAAAGGCTATGTATAATTAGCATATAGCCAATAGCATACTAAACAGATTCAAAACTGGAAGCATTCCTACTAAGATATAAAACAAGACAAAGGTGTCTACTCTCCCCACCAATATTTAATATAGTGCTTGAAGACTTCGCTAGATAGCCAATATAATGAAATAAAAGGGATATAGATTGGAAAGGAGGAAGTCAAACAAGCCTTATTTGCAGATGATATGATACATATGATATGTTACACCATCAAAAAAAACCTCCTAGAGCTGATAAATTCAGTAGAGGCAAGATAGATATATAGTAAAAACCACACAAAAAAATCAGCTTTCTTTTATAGTATTGACAAACACACTGAGAAAGAAATCACAGTACAGTCCCATTCACAATAGCCACAAAAAATAAATATCTTGAGATATCTCAAACAAAGAAGTGAAAGAACTCTTCAATGTAAACTTTAAAACAGATAAGACAGAAATTGAGGAAAACGTGAGAAGATAGAAAGATCTCTCAAGCTCATGGATTGGGAAAATTAATATCATGAAAATGACCATATATGGATGAAATGTAATCCCTATTAAACTCCAGTACCATCTTTATAGAAATAGAAAAAAATAATTTTAAAATCAATATAGAAGCATAAAAGGCTGACGATAGCCAAACCTATTGTAATGGTTAGAATTCAGTCTCCCATAAACTCATGTGTTCTGAATGCCAGATTCCCATCTGCTAGAAATTTGGGAATTGGAGTCTTTCTAGAAGAGATGTGTTTTGGGGGGTCAGCCTATGGGTGTTATAATCAGCTTTCCCTCACCAGTGTTTGACACACTGTCCTGCTACTATTGTCTACATGAAGTTGACCAGGAGATGATGTCCAACCTCTGCTCATGCCATTCTTTCCTACTATCACTGAGTTTTCCCTTCAGTCTGTAAGCCAAAATGAACCTTTTCCTCTCTCAGGCTGCTTTGTGCCAGTAATGAGAAGGTAACTGCAACAACTATCCTTATCTAAAAGAATACTGCAACCTAGAAGATGGCTCAGCAGTTAAGAGTCTTGCTTGCAAGGACTGACAGCTCAGGTTCAATTCCCCAGTTCCCAGGAAAAGCCAGATACACAGAGTGGCACATGCATCTGGAATTGGTTTGCAGTGGCTAGAGGCCTTAACACCCCATATGTTCTCTCTCTCTCTCTCTCTCTCTCTCTTGCTTTTCTCTCTTTTTTCTTACAACTAATTGTTTAAAAAAAGAACACTGCTAAAGGTATCACCATAACTAATTTCAAATTATACTACAAAGCCGTTATAATAAAAACAGCATAGTACTGACACAAAACAAACATGTAGATCAATGGAAAAGAATAGAAGATTCAGATATAAGCCTAAGTAACTATAGACACCTGATTTTTTACAAAGAGGTCAAAAACACATTGGTGAAAAGACAGCATTTTCAACAAAAGGTTCTGTTTTCAATAAATGGTGCTACTCTATGAGTTAATTGTATGTCATAAACATGAGTCCTTCCTCAGGTAAGATACATCATCTCTTCCTCCACAGCTTGTTTGAAAAAAATATTGAGTAAGTTTGGTGATGTCATCTTTATTTTTTCCTATTGAGGAGAGTTTATTGGAGCATGGGCAGGTAAGGGACTGCTGACCTAGGGGAATGGGAAGGCAGACAGTCAGAATCCAGACGGTCTATTCATAATTAACCACAGGGGCAGACACCATGAAAGCAAAAGATAGGAATGAGAGGAGAAAGAAGATAAAATAGACAGCCAACTGTCTTCAGAAGGGGACTAAGAAGTTGAGGTAAACCTGTGTCCCTCAGTACCATGACAAGAGGGGGAGGAGGGAGACCCATAGCCTATAAAAGCCAGTCACCAAGCCCACTCCAATGGACTCCCAGCTCTGGGACCCCTCTCTTCTCAAAAGGGAGTTTTTTGCTTGCAGCTAAAGAATAAAGTTTGCTACTTCTGCTTTACTGTATTTCTGAGACTCTTCCTTCTTGGAGCCTCCAAACTTTTGTTAACTTCTAGAAAGGACCCATGGTCCCCAACCCTCAAGGAGGAAATAATTTTCTTGCAACACTTTGTGGTTGGTACATTTTGAAGTCTTGAGAATTGTTTCTCTTCCCAGGTTTCATGGAAATTAATTGGACCCAATTTCTAAATCTTTGCCGCTTGACCTTTGCCATTGAAATGTTTCAACCCTATGACATAATGCGAGGTAGGGTCCGCCTTGATGTTTTCCCATATAATTACTGTAAAACTTTTTCAGTGTTGAGTCCAGTGTCCCTATATGCATAACTAGGTTCCTTTATCTTTTTCTTTGGGAAGCCTATTCTATCATGTGTTAATAACCAGTATGCTAATTGTCAGAGTTCATGTGCTAACATATGTATCATCTTATCTGCTTTCTTTTTTTGTAGCAGTTACCACATCATTGCTGGGACAAAACACCTGGCTAAAAGCAACTTATGGGAGGAAAAGACCTATTTCAGACAAGTCCAAGGAGAAACTTCACTGTGGTGGGGAAAGCTGCTTCAATAGCAGCTGTAGGTGAGCAGTATCAGTGAGTCACATGTCTCTGAATACCAAGTGATGGACTAACCAACCTCAAGGCCTGCTCCCAGTGACACAACTTCTCCAGCAAGCTCCACCTTCCAAAGGCTCCACCCACTATGGAAGAAGAAGGCTTAATTACAAACACTTGAGATAATGGAGGACATTTTACATTCAAACCACCACACACCTCAAATCTTGTATGGAGAGTGATTCTTAATCTTATTATGTAAATCTTTTAGCATTTCTTTTAGGGGCTTTTGAGGGTGGTAAAGGAACTCTTTTTTTTTGCAAATTTTTTTGAGGGAAAGTTTCACTCTAACCCAATGTGATCTAGAACTCACACTGTAGTCTGAGGTGACATTGAACTCACGGCAATCCTTCTACCTCAGCCTCCAGAGTGCTGAGATTAAAAGGATCAGCCACTACACCAGGGTTTCAATTGTTTCACTAGATGTTATCTTCATTTTTGTATGTCTTGAGACTTAGAAAATATTAGTATTCAAATAACTTCTAGCATTCTCAGTTGTTTCTAGGATAGAGTTGATTGTCACAACATGCTGCTGTTTCTTTGGAGCGATTCACATTTATTTTTCCTGTTGTGTTTTAAAGGGAGATTGCTCAGCAGTGAGAGAAGCTTGTTTCCAAGTTGACCAACCAGGTTTTGATTCTTCTCAGCACCTGTGTTTTGGGGGCCAATAGTCGTTCAGAGGAGTGTTGTTAGTTTCCCCTCCGGGGATGCCGGTCACAGAGGAAGCGGGCCTGCCAGGCAGCTGCAGGTCACCGGCCTCTACCTTCAGTCTGCGGCTGAGGGGAAAAGGAAGCATGAAGGTTCCCTGGAGCTGGGTGCTGGGGCAGGAAACAAGCTGGACATACGAGAGAAAACTCTAGGGACTTAGCCACCATGGTGGGACGGGCAGATATCATTTATTGTATGTGGAGAGGTTATATTTATAGAGATGAGAAGCCAGGAGAATTAGGGGCAGGGGAGAGTATTGGGATTGGTTCGGGCAGGGTGGTAAGTGGGTACCTCTGAATGGATAGGTTGGGGCAGGTAACTTGTGGATGCCTAATTTGCATTACTCAGCCCTGAGTGGCCAGAAGTACAAGATTCTAGACTTGGATTCAATGGCAATGGTTGTAGAGACATTTGTCACCTGCAGCTGTCACCTATTGTCAGCCCTGCTGGGGTGAGAATTTAGGGTTCACGGTGGCTAAGATTAAAGGTGGAGGTGGCGAAGCTCCTATTGGATTTCAGTGCAGAGACAACCTGGGGCTTCAGCCTGTCTCGACTTCCCTTAATCCCATATCCTCCGTGCCCTTTAGCAAAGTCCTACAAGCACCCATATGAAACCAGATACAAAGTAACTTAAGCATCTATAATCACAATGTGCCTACAGCAATGGGAGGAGAATCCAGAATCTTGAAAACAGTGGTAATAAAGACCCTGCCTCAAAAAGAAGATGGAAGGAGAGGAAAAATAACCCAAGATGGCCATGTGTGCACACCCATACCCATACAGTATACACAGGTTCACATACATACACACATCAATTATTTTAAAATTTTAAAAGATTTTCTCTTTGCCTGATGTATTCTTTGTGTGTATATGTGATTTGTTAGTTCAAATTTTGTGATAGTTTAAAAATATTTTATTTATTATTTTTAAGGAGAGATAGAGAGATTGAAATTGAGATTAGGTGCTCTAGAGTCTCTTGCCACTGAAAACAAACTCCAAACACATATGCCACTTTGTGTATCTGGCTTTAGGTGGGTGCTGGCAAATTGAATCCAGGCCCTCAGACTTTGCAAGCAAATGCTTTTAACTGCAGAGCCCTCTCTCCAGTTCCATTTAAATAATTTTAGTTTCACTTTCCGTAATTTTCCTAAATGTTAACTTTTTAAACTATAGGATAATTCTACAAACCAGGAAAATGGCACTAATGTAATTCATGTATTTAATACAGATTTATCATTTTACTTGTTTTATGAATATGTATTCAGATTTATACAATTATATTAATGTGCAAGTTTGTGGGTCCATTCACTCTAGTCAGGATAACAATTAGTAACAGAATGAGGACCTACCATGCATTCCTGTATACTACATTTGTTACTCTCCTGTAGCCTCCTGGACTTAAGGGGACAGACTTAACACCCCGTGTTATTTTAGATCTCAGCCAATGTTTCATGTCTCTTAGCATGACTTTTGTATTCACTATCTTGTAGCTTTATATTATATCTTAAAATGTTATTCTACATGATCATTTTAAAGCTCACTAATTTTGCTTTTAGCTATTTATATTTGCTTATTAGATCTTTCCTATGAGTTCTTAATATAGTTTTAGAATAAGAAATTATTTTTGTTTTAAAAATGAGTATCATATTTTTACTCCTCTGATTGTCACACTTACTTTTTAAAAAAATTATTTATTTATTGTTAATAAGTAGAAACACTATGAACAAGTCTTATGTTGGTAACTCCATTTCCCTCCTCCTTGCCCCCAATCTACTGAGGACCCTCTTCCATGGGATGGCTGGAATGCTCCATGGAATGGAAGGCTTTGAATTGTGCAAGTAGTAGCCAGGTTTTTTTTTTTGTTGTTTATTTTTGGTGTTGTTTGTTTGAGGGAAGTAATGTCTCTGGATATCCCTCTCTTCTGTTGGGCACTAACTGTTGGCTCTGCTACTGAGGGCACGGAGAACAAAGGGTTAAAGGTGTATGAGGGAGGTGAAACCCAACTCGGTAGGTGTTTCCCAGCTCCACCTACCCTGACTCCCACCCCCATGGGCTAGCTACCGAAACCAGCATTCCCATCTCAGCAGGACTGGCATTGGGTATCAGCAAAACTTCCTTGTACCCATCCCCACGGACATGACCATGGCTAGCATCACGTATTTCCTGCCACTCATGACCCCCAAATGAGGTATTCCCAGGTTGTTGTCCCCACCCACCTGTCCCACCCACCTATCCCTGTGCAGGCTGCCAACTCCCCACCCCCATCAACCAATCTCCTTTTCCCTTCCCCATTTCCCATGCCCCTGACCCCCTTTTTCCTATAAAGTGTAAGTCCCCCAATTGAATAAAGAACCACGTGTTTATACAATACACATCTGCTCGCCTCTGTGTCCCGCTGGATCCCCCTGTGCCATCCTCCCAGCTCTGTGGGCCCCAGCCCTGAGACAGCGGACAGCTCGGCTCCGTTGGCCCACAGCGACTCAGGAGGAGAAAAGGACACTCTTCCACAAAATTACCTGAGCCATGGTGGGTGAGTTTTAAGTCTGTTGAGCTCTTAAAAGTCTCTGAGTTTCTGTCAAGCTTGCTTTTTAAATATATTTTCACTTATAAGCATATATTGTGATATTCTATTTATTTTTACATTTGAATTTTTGATCCTGTTCTTTTGTCTATTTTTAGCAATGGCTTCTTTACTCATGGTTCATGTTTAATTTAAGAGCATTGCTCTTTTAAGATTTCAGTTGGATAGATGTGATGATTTTTTCAAACTTTTGATGTGCTAGGGATCCAGTCCAGAGCCTTGTGCATAGCAGTAAGATCTATCTACATCCTCAGCTCCAAAAATGAGTTTTGAAGTAAGTACCATTGACTCACAGGGCTTCCACAACCACCATGCAACTTCAGTAGATGTTTCTCTCACTAGACACTCTCTGGGGAAAGCCACTGTTTGTTTTGATTTTTAACCTCTGAATTTTCAGTTTTTTTTTAGGTTTTGGCCTCAATATCTGGTTAGCTCACTTGTACTTTTAAGAAAATCTTAAAACACTTTCCCCAGCATTTTTCATTGCCATTTGGGTATGCTGAGGGTCCACTCCATTTTCATTCACATTCTTTGAAAGTTTGAGTCATGTAAAGTAGTACCAGTTTAGAGACTGTATGTATACACACACACACACACACACACACCTCATTGAAGAACTCAAAAGATGCACTTCTAAATTTATCAGAGATAACCAGGCCACAATACTGTGTAAAAATCAATCAGAAAATCATGAAATCTGTGTTTTGCTATTTACTTTTTAAGTTTTTTAAAAAAGACATTGAGATTGCCAAGACTTCTTGGCACCAATACAACTAAAACAATGAATGGAACACAGGGGTGAAGAACAGATTTGTTTTCCAAATTAATCCTATAAATTTATTTACTATTGAAAGTTTCTAAGGCAATTAAATTTAAAATAATTTAACATCTATTTTTTTCTTAAGTCTTGAACACTGTGTCTTCAAAGGCATTAATTAGTACTGTTCTATGTAATTTGTCTTCCCAGAGCCTGCTGAGCTCTGGGAAGTTAAGAAATGGAGTCTATGATGACAAGTTGGCCAGAGGGGAGTGAAGCCCCAGAAAGCCCCTGACTTGGTATATAATCAATGCAGGGCAGATATCTATAAGAAAGAATCAGTTTCCAAAATAATAGATATGAGGTTCTTAACTATAGCTCCTTGGTCAGCAATTCTACTTTTAGCAAGATGTTATATACTTTAGGCTCCTTGACAAGAAGAACAATTAAGATATTATTAATAAGGAAAGATGTAAAGGCCCACATAAAACTGAGGGGAAACCCACAGAGTTCATACTAGACAGGGACGATCCAAGAGAAACTCTGTAAGGTAAAACGACAATGCTGGGTATTTCACAATGCTGCCTGAAAATAATAATTCTTATTTTTACAAAAAGAATTATGATTTGAATTAAGATGATTGATAATGTGAAATGCCTATAAGTAAATCCTATTTAGTGTATCCCCAATCAACAAATTCACTCACATTATCTGTACTTGATCTTGAAGATACTTTAACGTTGTACTCATCATGGTAATGAAAGTCAAGAAAAGAAAGAATTTACAAGCTGTATTAGCTTGTTGTTCATCTCTGCTTTCCAACAAAAATGACACAATAAGGTCAGAAGGTCACTACACAGAAGAAATTATTTAAGAAAAATTATTTAAGAAATTTAAGAAATTATTTAAGAAAGTGAAATTATTTAAGAAAGGGACGACTTACTAAAAATCAGCTATACTCTCCTTTCCCCAAAGATGCCTTATTGGATATGATTTACTTAATTTCTCAGGTGACCATACTATGAATTTCCTTTTAGTGCTTATTTTAAATGTTTCAATTATTTTCATCAAACATGGAAAATGTATGTATGTATGAATACGGTTTCTCAAGGTAGGGTCTCACTCTAGCCCAGGCTGACCTGGAATTAACTCTGTTGTCTCAGTGTAGCCTCAAACTCATGGCGATCCTCCGACCTCTGCCTCCTGAGTGTTGGAATTAAAGGCCTGCACCACAACACCTGGCTTAATCTCATTTTTTAAAGTCATGTAAAGGGTCTCCTACCTCATATCTTTCCTGACCATCCACCCCCCATATCAAGTAAATATAATCATTTTATTATTAATTTTTGTTTATTTATTTGCAAGGAGAGAGAGAGAGAGAGAGAGAGAGAGAGAGAGAGAGAGAGAGAAAGAAAATGGGCACACCAGAGCATCTAGCCACTGCAAATAGACATCACTGTGCATCCGGCTTTATGTGTGTAATGGGGAACTGAACCCAAGTTGTTAGGCTTTGCCGGCAAATGTCTTAACCCACTGAGCCATCTCTTCAGCCTTATAATCATTTTCTACATCTTTCTTTTATTACTGAATATGTTTGTATATACAGACTGTATTATTTATTTTTGCATGGTCTACTACTCTACATCAGCAGAATTCTCACGTAAACCAAAATGGCATATTTGTTTTTTTGCTTTTCTGAGATTCATCAATGTTGTATATTGTTATAATTTATTCATTTTATTGCTTCTTACCATTCCATTATAGGAATATTCCATAGTGGATTTACTCAATCTACTACTGGATTATTTCCAAGGGTTTTTTTTTTTTTTTTTGTGTGTGTGTGTGTGCTTACACACAGAGCATCTAAAAACATTCTTCCACATATTTTCCTGGTATCCATGTGTATGTAGTTTTTGGGAACATAGGCAAGAATGGATTTGGGCAATCAAGGATTTCTACCTTTTCAGGTCAAATGGAAAACATTAAATATTTTTAAGGGGGGATTTCAACTTACATTTCTATGAAGAGTACACAGTGATCCTCTGGCTTCATATGGTATGGTATTCTTTGTATTGTAAGACTGTTACCATTCCAGTGGGCATGAGCTAGCTTCTAAGTGTGACCAGGAATCCCTCTTTATTCTTCATGAGACTCTACATATTGTATACTTCCTGGCTTTTAGTTTCTCTCAAGTGAAGTGACTCTTCAAACAGGTCTCTGTGCCCTTTTGTTTCTTTTAGTACTGTTTCATTGGGTTGTCTTCTTCCTTGTAGACTTTTAAAATAATTTTATATGATCTACAATCTAATTCCTTATGAGTTATATGAATGTTATATATATAAAACATTATATATAAAACATTTAGTTTATGTAATAGTATATATAATATACAATATGGAATAGTATATATGCTATATAAAATATATATAAATGCATATATTTTATATAATTATAAAAATGTGTAAGTTCATGTTTATCTTAATGTACTCATCTATGCATTTTGGGGAGGTCTTACTTTAGAAATTTTTTTTATGTCATGGACAAAAAGATATTGTCTCCCACTACATTAAAAGAAATTACTTTGTGTTTTTAATTTCATGCCAATGCCATCCTTCCCATAATTTTCTCAACACCTCCTCTTATAATGCTCTTTTATAAGCACTAAGAGGAAATAGAAGTCATCCTATTTTAGGATGCACTTCTGGTTTGTTGATTAAATTAATTACCAGAGTTTTCAAATTGTTCTGATATACAAAGTTATTTTCTTTAAGAATATCTTGGCCTCTTGCTTATCATTACTATGGTGTATGACATATAGAATTACTTTGCCAACTTCTATATCCAAGAAAAAACAAATAATAAAAATTTGTCAGAACTATTTTTTAATAAATTTCACTGAATTTACATACTAAGGGTAAAGCTGATATCTTTACAGCATTGCATCTTTCCATCCATAAATATCAGTGATGTGTTGTCTCATTTAGTTAGATCTTGGTATTACTGGGTGCTATTTACAACTTTATCTATTAATGCCTTA
Organism: Zapus hudsonius; assembly: GCA_004024765.1. Taxonomy (NCBI): domain Eukaryota; kingdom Metazoa; phylum Chordata; class Mammalia; order Rodentia; family Dipodidae; genus Zapus; species Zapus hudsonius. Next base: position 9,671 of record PVHP010019715.1, read on the forward strand.
GATATTTTATGCAATTCATTCCTAGCAATTTTTTAGTGTCATGCTAAAAGTCTTGTTTTACTCCATTTTCTCTTTGTTGCCAAAGCATAAAATATGATTGAAGTTTTTCATTAAATCAAATGTCTAGCAGTTTTGATAAATTATTCAATAATTCTTCAGTGATTTCTACAAATAAAATCATACCACCTATGAAAAATATTAGGTTCATTTTTCTCTTCTAAATTATATGCTTATTTTCTCTTTACTTGTTGCCCTATCAAAATGCCCAATAAAGTGGAAATAGCAGAGATTCTGGGAAGATGGCAGTGTGTTAGGACCTACAGCGCAGGCAGAGGTAAATTACGCTGTCACTCTGACAACTGGAACAGAGAAAGGAAATTTTTAGCCTGGCAGGCAACTTAAGTAGAGCCAGGGATTCCACAGAATTGACTTACAACCCTAGCTGAGGAGCACATGGCCTGCTCAGGGGTTATGCAGTCCTCTGAGCCTCCCCTAGTCGCACTGCAAGCAAAACAAACAAAAGAACACGCTTTGGCCTTAGTGCAATCTCTTCTCCAACTTTTTTTTGGGTAAGCAAAGAAAGCTAAAATTAAGTTAACAGAAAGCTGATTGAGTGGAAGATACAAAGGGCAAGACCCAGAACTGTCCCACCCAGCTCTACTCATTGGTTGTCAGTCAGCATCCAGCCTCAGGACCCAGTACCGGAAGACAGTGCCCAGTAGCCATGCCCTGGTAGTCATGCCCAGACCGTGGAGGAGCTGAGGAGATTAAGAGTAGCTGGCTCAGCTCAGCCTCATCTTCAAAGGTTTTTACATGGGGTTAAGGTGCGGAGTGAAAGAGAAAGCTGAGTGGGGAGGAAAGAGCAAGTACATAGTATGCTCTGGGCAGGCAGAGCACTGCCACTGATGGGTGAAGTGTGGAACTGACCCCCCATGAGAGCTGGGCAAGCACAGCTACAGCCTAAATGGGGCTCCGCTACTGCTCCTTGCTCCCACAAAGGCCTTAGAGTTATTCCAACCTCACCCAGAAGCTTTCTCCATAGCCCAGTGTCCCCTCCCTCCTGCCTTCTGACCTGAGTCCTTACCACCTCAATCTCTACCCCCATTTCCTAGAGCACAGTGCCTGGTAAGTGGGCACAACAGGCCCATAGCCTCACCTTGGCTTCCTAGGCCCGCACCCGCCAGCAGGCATCAGGCTGTGGGTTATTCTGCTCATGCAGACACTGCCTCAACTCCCCCATGCTCTCTTGAGCCAGCAGGGCCACCAGATTTAAGGGGCACTAAGCCCTAACCCCCATTGACCTGAGACATTCACCAGCCCAGCCACTAATCTGAGGGCACACACACTTCCAGATAAACGAAGTGAGTGCCCAAATATCTCCATGGAGCCCAGCTATACCCCCATCACACTGTTGAAGTGTATACATCACAAAGACATCCCCTAACCACTCCAAGTAGAATCAAAATGGGCAGATCCCAATGCAAGAAGCATATACCAGCTGAGGAGTTCATGCCTAACCTGCCAAGTCCCAAGTTGGAAGCCAACAGTGATACTATAAAAGAGAGAGAGCAGATGCAAACCCCGGATGAGATGACACTAAGCCCAGATCATACTGGCATGGATTCTATAAAGAGGACAATGATTGAAATGGAAGAAAAAACTGCTAAGTGCCTAGAAAAGGTACAAAGTCAGCTCACAATAATTGAGGAGAATCAAATGGACTTAAGATCAGTGATTGAACTAAGGGCAAACTGGCAAACAGAAGGCCTCAAAAACCAGCTAACCAAACTAAATGAAGACATGAGCAAATACAAGAATGAGTACCAGGAAGAAGTAAATCAAACCTTGAAATGAAAGCACATCTCAGCATGATGATAGAGGCAACTCAAAGAGAAGTATCAGAAAATAAAAACCAAATAGTAGTAATAAGAAACTCTCTAGAATCCCTCACCACTGGAAGACAGAACATCAGATGTGGAAGATAAAACAGAAGAGAATGAAAGAGAAAGCAGAAATTTGAGTAAGTTCAAAAAAGCAACTGAACAAAATAGAGGGACCTTTGGCATACCATAAAAAGACATAATCTCAGCATCATTGGGATCCCAGAAGGAGAAGAAAACCAGGCTAGGGGCATAGAAAATATTTTCAACAGAATTATTCAATAAAACTTTCCTTACCTTGCAAGAAAAAAACAAGAACAGATACAAGATGCCCACAGAACCCCAAATAGATTGGACAAAAGGAGGACCTCTCCAAAGCATATTTTAGTTACAATGTCAACCTTAGAGAGTGAAGAGAAAGTCCTCAGGGCAGCAAGGGAAAAAAAAAAACTCATTACCTACAAAGGCAACCCCATCTGACTTACCTCAGACTTTTCCCTTGAAACCTTAAAAGCCAGAAGGGCTTGGAACAATGCTCTCCTAGGTCTAAAGAAGTATTGCTTTCTACCTAGACTACTATTCCCAGCAAAGCTATCTCTCATAATAGATGGAGAATTGAAACTATTCTATGAAATAAGCTAGCTCTGCAACTATTTGAACACAAAGCCAAACCTACAGAAGATACTATGGGATTTTCCATGCAGATGAGACAAGCAACCAACCTCAGGAAAGGAATAGAGAACAAGCATGGTAAGAACACCAAAGTGCTAACAATAGCAGGTCAGGCATCAACACCCATAATCCCTCCACCATGGAAAGGCTTAAAGCAAACTTCACAATTATAACTTTGAATGTAAATGAACTTAACTCACCTATAAAAAGACACAGGCTAGCAGGATGGGTCAGAAAAATGGACCCTTCCATCTGCTGCCTTCAAAAAACTGGGAGTTTTCAATTTAATTCAGTTCTCAGTGTTAAAGTTCATTGTGATTTCTTCTTTGACATATATGATTTTTAAATTAATTTCTGAATGTGTGAGTTTGCTCAATTTTTTTGTTAAATATATGTAAGAATTTCAATGGGGACAGGAACATATCCTAAATAAAAGTCATCAAGGTTTGAGGTGCCTTGTTTCATGGCACGATGTGTGGTTAAGTTGGTCAAACCTGTGTCTTTAAGTGGAGTGACTTCCTATAGTTGATCCTTAGGTTACATTGTTATTGTGTCATCCTCATTGGCTTTCCATACCTCATCTCTGAATTTACTAGACAAATGTGTTAGAATCTCCCACTCTAGTGGCATGATGTTCCTTACATCCTTTGGTCTTATGTACAATACAGAATTATTAAGTAGCTGTGCATGCAAGTTAGAATACTTAAATCTCACTGGTAAATTGTAGCTTTTTTCCTATTCTATTCTTTTTTTTTTTTTTTTGGTTTTTTGAGGTAGGATCTCGCTCTAGTCCAGGCTGACCTGGAATTCACTATGTAGTCTCAGGGTGGCCTTGAACTCATGGCGATCCTCCTACCTCTGCCTCCCGAGTGCTGAGATTAAAGGCGTGCGCCACCACACCCGGCCTTTTCTATTCTTTTACTGATATTTCATCCTAAGTTACATTTTGTCTGATTATTTTCATAAGTACACCCTACATTTTTCCATTTTCCAACTATAATTTCTCCAGTATTTCTTTACTTTGAATTTTCATCTTTAAGCAATATGCAGAAGTTTTAGGTAGTTTATTATGGTAGTTACCTTCATGTTGCAGGGACAAAATATCTGATCAAAATCAGTTGATGGAAGGAAAGTGCTTATTTTGGCTTGCAGTCTGAGGATAAGTTTCATGGTACCATTATAAAGCATGGCATGAACAGAAGCTGGACATCACTTCTGTCACAGAAGGTGGACAACAGTAGCAGGGAAGTGAGAGGAGTTCTGGCAAGAGGGAGCTGGATATAACATCTCAGTGTTCATCTTTAGTAGCATGCTCCTCTAGGAATGCTCTTATCTCCCAAACTGCCACCAGCTGGGGTCCAAATATTCAAGACACATGAATTTATGGGGGACATCTGACTCAAAGCACCACAGTTGTTCTTTTTCTTTGTGATACTATGGATTGGATTTCAGGCCTCACACATGCTAGTAGGGCCTTGGCTTCTTTATTATTATTATTATTTGTATATGTATGTATATCCCAGCCCCCATTTTACTTTTTACTTTCTAACTAAATTACTTAGTCTGGCATAAACTTAGTAGATCAGGGCTAGTCTTGGATTTGTGATTCTCATGCCTGAGATAATTTAGCAGTTGAGATTAGAAATATATGCCACCAAGCTTCTCTCGGGTTTTAATCATTTTTTAATCAACCACTTACTTATTTTGTAAGTGGACTATGAATGACATTTTCTATTGTTGCAAATCACATTAGAAAATGCAATAATAATCATGAAAAACTCAAATCAATATCCCCAAATATCACTAAATCATCTAAAATTCATGTAAAGTCACCAAAGACTTCAACATTATATAAAATATAAAATCCAACAAGTTAATGCTTTGCTTAATGAGTTCTTTACTGAGATGCTGTATTTAGTGTGTATTCTGTATATTGAGAAAAATACTTGGACTCTGTATATATAAGTACAACTAGGAGTAATTTTATGAATTGTATATTAAATAAAGTACATATAATGCATAAATTGAAGATAATGTGTTAGTATCCCATGAGAACCTGTAGAAGCATACAAATGAAACCCTCAAGGAAATAACATTAATAAGAAACAAGATATTAAGAAAGAGCTTCCCATAAGATTATAAATTTTCCTTATTAAATGTATTCCATTTGATATTTTTGTTTGTGCATATGTATTTTCTCATTATTGGTTTTCAGTTTAGATAGTAAATATATTTTATTTATTGATTTGCAAACAGAGAACGAGGGAAAGAGAGATGGAATGAGCACACCAGGGCCTCTTGCCACTGCAAACTCTAGATGCATGTACCACTTTGTGCATCTGGCTTTATGTGGGCACTGGGGGATTGAACCCAAATTGTCAGGCTTTGCATGCTAGTGCCTTTAAGCTCTGAGCCATCTCAACAATCCAATATGTTTTTATTATTCAAAGTCATCCTTTTTATATGTATAATTCTGTATTCACAAGTGGTTTCTCTCATCACAATGATAACATACCACTGTTTTCTGGCTTTAATTACTGCTACTAAGAAATCAATGTTCAGTCTAAAGATAGTTTATTTTTCTGAGGTTATTTTGGCAAGATTTTCAGTAAGTTTAAAGATTTCTGTAGCTCAAAATAGAATTGACATATACTCATTCACTTTATTCATGACTTTATGGATTGAGATTTCTCATCAGAGTGGCAAATTTCTTAATTTGAACACAGCCTAGGTATACTTGAGGGTGAAATATTCTGTATAGACACATATGATTCTGGTTTCCTACTACGGATCTTATTTTGGGGAAGCTACAGAATATTTTGGAAACAGGACCTAGGAAGTAGGTCATGAGGGGCAGACCTTAGGAGATTATACTCCTGCAAGTGTTGGAATCCAGCTGATCTCAGTCTCTTTCACTCCCTCTCCTATTCAAAAGACCTCTCATCTCCTCCCTCTTCTCTCTCCCTTCCCAATCCCCTTTTTATGTCTTCCCCTCTTTCTTGCACATCCCCGTTCCCAATGACTCAATGGGGTTGGTTCAATTTTATCCACCAGGCCTAGTGCCAAGGGGGAGTGAGGCCCTGCTTCCTTCGAACCTTCTGCTCAAGCTGTCTCTCTGCATCTGACAGACTCCAGGCCAGCACTGCAGCTGCAAACAGTTATTGCCTCTCCATTGGCCACATCTGGCTGCTAAAAGGAACTAAGCTTGGATGAACCATTTTCACCCCCAGCATATGCCTTTTGTAGGAGACATGTACACAGCTTACTTTCAGGGGAATAGTTGTCCTCTTTGGACAAGCATAATCCTCTTCACCTGCACCATCCTGTCTCCATATCCATCCTGATACCCACTGCCTTTCATGTCGGTGGGGTCACCAGGAACCAAGTTATAACTGGTTCCAGAATCCCCCAAACCCAGATAATTTTCACATTAATAGAAGACCAATAAACGTATAATTTAAGATGGGGCTTCTGGCTGCCTGTAATGGTTCTTACCTGAAATGAGAACCTTGGCCACCCCACTAGGAAATCAGCTGTCGAATCCCATATGAGCTCCTTCCTACACAGCAGCTGGGGGGAATACTCACAGATATCTCCCATCATCCACTCTGAATGAAAGAACATTCAGTTTTACAGCTTCACAAAGGCTCACATTTGATTTTCTGTCAATTTTTCCCCCTGAATATCCCAGGCTCAACACATATCTTGTCACATTAGCTTTTGAGCAACACTTGGAAAGTTTAGTTCAATTTTCTGCTTTTTCTTTTCCTTATCTCCTCTTGATTACTTTAGCACTTCACAAACACAGGTTACATGCTGATCTATATGTCACTCAGGTTCTCCAGAGCCAATACTATCTCATAAAAAGTGTGTTTCACCCTGTGATTCATAAAAACCATAGCAGCCATTCCAGACCTGAGGTCCTTCCTGAATTTACTTCCTTCTTAGACCTTCTGCAAACAGTCCTATTTGGCCTGGTGAGCTGAGCCTTGCATACTACCTCTATCATACACAGGTTCTTCATTATCATTTATTTAAAAAATATCTTTTTTATATATTTATGGGTGAGAAAGAGAGGGAACAGTGTCTCATGATATTGCAAACAAACTCCAGATTCATGTGCCACTTTGTGCATCTATCTGGTTTTATGTTGGTTTATTACTGGGGAATTGAACTTTAGCCATCAAATTTTGTAATCAAGCACCATTAACCACTGCAATACATCTCCAGCCCCTTTGCTATCATTTTTACCTATTTTTTTTTCTTCCTCACTGTTAGATTCCTCCCATGGGCTCCAAGTCTTTGGATTCCAGAAAAGGCTACTTAGCACCAATTTAAGTGTATTCACTTTCTCATTTGCATGCCAGTTATGTGAAATGGAAAGCTGAGGCCTCAATCTCATCCTCTCTTTTATCCAATTTACCTGCCAATTAAGAGGCAGATGTGGAAAATGCTAACCGCACATTCTTTTCCTGTTGTAATTCTCCCTTACAGAAGCAAGTTCTTTTGGGGGCAGTATTCCTGGCTTTTGTTTCTTGTCTTGGCCACATAACCTGTTTGGCAGCTTGCTGACACTCTCCTCCCTTATATGCTACTCTCAGGGACATCAGTATCTGCTCTGGACTGTCAACCTTTCTGAGGGTGCAACAGTACTCACACAGTGGACCCCACTCATCAAGCCAGCGTGACTCTCCCTATCAGAGAGGAAGAAGGCCATTCTAGGAGTCCCCCTACAGATGACTGAGCCTGAGCCTTAGTTATGTGTCTCATTACCCATTGCATGGTTCATGCAACCACCACACACCAGCTGGGGATAGGTGGCCATATTGGGGTTTCCAGGAACCAAGTTATAACTACTTCCAGCATCCCCCAAACCCAGATCATTTGCACATTAATAGAAGACAAACAAAACAAAACAAAACAAAAAAACCCTACAATTTAACATGGGGCTCCTAGTTGCCCATAATGGTTCTTACCTCTAATTAGAAGCTTGACCACCCTCCTATATAAGCAGCTATTGAATCTTATACCAAACCATCAAACTCTACCAACCTAGGTGCTATCCAAAAAAGGGGGGGCATGCAATTGCTCATCCCAAACTCATCTTTGGTTCTGTCTGCCTCTATTTAGGTTTCAACTGTTGAGTGAATTTTTCCGGAGGAAGCTCCTCATGCCCCTGCATAGGGTACTAAATTGCAGCATGGTGAACTAGTAAAGTTTATTGCATTTACTTTCATGGGTGAGGGGTTTTCACAGGAGTGAACTACCTGAAAGCAACTACATCATTGGAATGTGACACCAGAGGATGGGTGGCCATTTTCCTATACTGAAGGCCTCCCTTCAGCTAACTTTCCACATCCTGTGCATTTTAGCACCCCCTAGGAACGCAAGACCATATACAGCTTGGAGAGAATACATACAGCAGGTAGGGAGATGCAGGAGGTAGTGGCTGAAGGTCAGATGATCCTGTGAACCCCTTCTTCATTGAGGGAATGTCAACACACCCGATCTTGAGGGCCTTTTGCTTGTCACAGCTATCTCTGTGCCTCTTATGCTCAGAGGACAGTGCTCTGCAGCTCTGCCTCTACCTCATTATTTAGAAAACTCTATTTATATTAAATTTCTTTCTGCTCATCTCTTTTCTGTGACATTTCCTCCTTTTCTTATTATGTTACATTCTGGATGCATTTTTAAGATCTCTCACCTAGTTCACTAAACTGATCATCCTGAAATTTGCAGTTTGACCTTTCTTTCATCCTGTCTTTTCTTTTCTTTTCTTTTCCTTATTTCATCTCTTTTTGTCATTCTGGGAAACAAATTTAGCTATATTCTACAACTGAGCTATATTTCCAAAACTCTCATGTTTTACTTTTTTGGATTGAGACAGTGTGTCACTAAATTTCACAGGTTGACCTTGAACTCACTCTGTCATCCAGGCAGATCTTGACATTGGATTATAGGCCTATGCCAACATTCAAAGCTCAAACATTGCTTTTATTTCAATGTATTTTCACTTCTGAAATCACTATTTGATTTCTTTTCAAGTGTACTTTTATAATTTTAACACCTTAACTCTATTTTAATCATTTGCTTATATAAAGCAAATATTGGAAAATGCTAACTATAGCCATTTCAAAATTTGTCTAACAAATCTCATGCCTAAAAGTTTAACTTTTTAGTAGGGCATATTTTGTATACAGTGATAAAGAACTTTTCCTTCAAGTACATCATATACTTTGACCAACCTTTCCCTGCTGCCTTGGGGGTGTGTGACTTTGACAATGAGCTTCCATTCATCAGAACTTTATCTTCAGATGTACCTGGGTATTGGACATTTGCTACTTCTGAGTTCTTGAGAACACAGCCAACATGGGACTATATTTAAATATTAGTAGCATTTTAAATTACCTAAACGGTATGACTTCAGTAAGAAACTTTTTTATTTTCTGATCTATTAAGAGTCATAAGTATAAACACTATACCCCATAAATCTAATACCAAGTTTTAAGACAAATCGTTCAACCCCCTCCCCATTTTTTTTAGCTCTTTGGGGTTGAAGTCAGGAAGATTGATGATATTTGATATATGTTTACCATTAAAGTTAAGAATCCACAATGTGTGGGGCAAGAAATGTCCTAAGGGGACCATCTTAAAGTATCCCTTTAACTATTTGTAGTGGATATTGATCAGATGCTCTGACTTGGCAGTCTCTTTTGAGAGCTCTTTGAGGGAATTTCTAACACTGTGGGTCACCAAAATAAAGGCAGGGAGAAAAATAGGATATCCCTATTTGAGACTGATCCAGAAATTAGAAATGTAAGGCAGAAGTCTTTTGTGTTTTAAATATGAAATGCCCCTCATATGTTGACCGCCTGGTCCCAGCTGGTGGCACTGTTTAGGAGGTTATGGAACCTTTGGGAGAATGGTGTTGCTGGAGGAAATGAGCCACTGATGGGCATGGAGATTATATGGCCCAACCCTTCCTGTTCACTCCCTCTGCTTCCTGATTGTGGAGGCATTGTTATCATCCAACTTTTGTTCCTGCTTCCAGGACCTTTCTGCCACGATCAGCTCTAATCCATGGAGCTATAAACCCTTTTTTTTGTCAGGGTCTTGGCCACAGCAAGAAGAAAACTCACTAATTCAGAGGCTAAACTCAGTCTCCCTTTTTGTGCTGAAGGTGGTGGGGAGGGGTTGACTGTAGGAAGAAGTGTTGGACTTAAGATCAGCTGGCAGGTAAAAGAAGTGTCATGCTGCTGATAAGTAGAGTCAATGAAGAAGAGCTCCAGCAAATGTTGGCCCTAACTGTGCCATCAATCTTATCAGATCAGGTTTGCTTGTCTCAAGGCATTGCTCTCAAATGCAAACTCTTTCTTATGGTTGTCCAAACCTCCTTTTAATAAAGTGTAACAGCTCAATGTTCTCTAAGTAAACACTACTTTAATTTAAATAATAGGATCTGGCTACTGCTATATTTTACTCCTCTTAAAAGTATTTTTAATTATTCACATTAGAGAGAGAGAAAGAGAGAGAGAGAATCTGGGCACACCAGGGCCTCCAGCCACTGCAAATAAACACTAGATGTATATACTCCACTTTCTGCATCTGGCTTTATGTGGATACTGGGGAATCTAACCCATGTTTAAAAAAAAAAAAAAAAAAAAAAGCTTAACAAAGTGTCTTAACTACTGAGCTATCTTTTAACTTACAACTCTTCATAATTTTAAAAAAATTTTATTATGTAAGAAACACTGGGAATATGGCTTAGAAGTTAAAAGGATTTACTGCTTACACTTGAGGGCTTCTCTGACTAGAGACTGCATGTTTTACTCCCCAGAACCCATGTCAAAAGGTGGACCTGGCCACTGGTAGATTGAATGTGACAGTGTAAATATATCACCTCATAGTCTGGTGTCTTATGAAAATTGAGCTTACCACTTCAGCCCTTAGCAGGCAGATCCCTGCTATGGAAAGGGGTCATAGGGGGTTGATCCTGGGTCTAGCCTTAGAGTGTGTTTGGGGGCTGATCTTTCTTCCAGCCCTACTAGGTGTGGAAAGAGCAATTTGAGTTCTGGCAGTTCAGTCTGTGCTTGCTGGTGGCTATTTGGTGCTGTCTCTCTGCTTGGATCTATGAAAAGGAGCCAGCTTATTTCACCATTGATGGTGTTCTCCTGTGAGCCTGAAATAAACCCTTTCCTCCAATAAAAAAAATTATGAACTTTTATGTTTGAACAAATTGGTAGCGGGGTGAGCTAAGGATTAGAATTTAGATAATGCCGAGCAAGAATTCCAGTTCACCCCCAAATTTAAGGAGTACCTGAATTCTTGTCTACAAAGTTAAAGAATTAAAATCATAGACAACCAGATATTAAGGTATAGTGGGAGACTTTATTTAAGGCAACACAGGGGAGTTACAGAGTTCTACAGCCACTAGTGTGGGGATAACATGTGGAGAGTTTTAACAGAATTTATGCTGCTTAGCTAACCAAGCAAGAAGGGGAAAGATCATGAGAAGGAAAGATTCAGGTGGAAGAGAAATTCAGCCCCTCACCACAGGCTGTGGTGTGGGGGTGGAGAGACCTTACCAGACCCTGGAGAGTCAGAGATCCTTCTTCTAGGCCATGTGTGTGAGGAAGACACAGAATGATCTGTTCCTGATTATTTCCTGCCCCAGGTAAGCAAGGAGACAGGTGGTTGGTTCATCCCTGACCAATCAGTTTTAGCTCCTAGGTTTGAGCTTTAGCTAGACACCTCCCACTCAAGGGAAGGGGGTCTATGGAGCTTTCCTGAAACTGTCACAATCCCCCCTCTGAAGAAGTAACCCTAACTACTGTTAGGGCACTGGGGTGTGGAATCAAAAGGAAAAAAAAAAGCACCAGAAAGAAGTACATACACTTTTAAGAAAAAAATTACACAAAAATACCCATTTTGATCCTGTAAGAGGCAAGGCAAAGCTCTGACTGGGGAGGGGTTAAGAAGGAGCTTGGCAACATTGTGTGGGGTCTCTCTCCTAAATGGCAACATATTCCTCCCTCTCTTGAGGACACTCCAACTGCTGTTGGGAAATGGGGATGAAGAAATCTCTCTTATCTATTGCCTGCTGAATAGGACACGAAGTTATGGCAGTTGGGTTCATCTCTGAGAGAGGGAAGGGTCCCTACCTAAGGCTCAAGAGAGAGTCCCATTAACCATACATCATATTGTCAAGATTTTGTCCTGTCTCACATTGTGAGGCAGGAAATGGTGTATCTCCCCAAAAGTGCAGAGTGTTCATATAGGGTGTCCAGTGGAGAGTGGTTCATTGTAGATGGTATTTGATTGCTGTCCACTGTGGAAAACAATCTCCAGAATTGTTTATCGAATGGCATCATAGCATCTGATATGGTCTGAGACCATTCCTGTATGCCTTATAAAGCATATGACATATATTAACTGAGTTATTAAGAAGATATATATATATATATATATATATATATATATATATATATATATATATATATAACATTTAATCTTAATAACAGCACAAGTGTCACCTTGGGCAGCTATGAGGACATTTAGAGCCCTGGGATTTTGCATGGTCATCTTTCTCATCGTTTGAATTTTAGAATTAAGGAGAATTCCCTTAACAGTATCTTTTCCAACAGAAAACAGACTAGATGATATCGTTGGAAAACACTTCTAGTCTATCTGTATTTAAAAACTTGTAAATTAGTTGAGTATGTTAAGGTGTTTACCTTGTTTTCCCTGTATATAGGGAAATCTCAAAATACATCCTCTTATCTTCCCTGGGGTGAGCCAGGGGCAGAGGTTTTGGTGTCATAAAGCCCTTTTAGTGTCAGTGGGAGCTGTCCAGTATATATTTTATCTTAGATCCCATTCTGATGATTGGAGGCTTATGACATTCTGTCATAGGATTTATGTTCCCCGAGCCTTGGTTGGTATAAGTCTGCATTAGTGTTGGGCTTTCTGCTATTCTTACCTAAATACAACTCACCACTACAAGCATGGCAAGTGATAAAGGGCTTGCCCTATCTATAGCCGTCTATAGCCTGGAAAGCTGAAAGATCTCAATGAGTGGTCATCATGTATTTATATATTTGACATGGAGCAGAAGCAGTGTGCTAATTGAAATCTAAATGCAAAAGAAATGATGAAAAAATATAAAAGTTTGTGTGGTGGACCCCACTTACTGCTTTCAGCAAATTCCAATAAGAAATATGTCAAGTAAGACTAGGACTAGCTGATCTAAAAACAGATGGTAGAAAATCTTGCTTTTAGAAGAGAATAGCTTTGTGTCTGTGATAGGGAGACCTCTGAAAAAAACCTTGAAAGTTTATCAAGCCATCCTCTTAGGTAACTCAAATGAAACCTGATAAAAGATCCAGCTACCAACCAGTTGCTCCAGGACTAGATGGATCAAGCTCACTGTTCTTTCTGAAACAATTCTCATAGGAATTCCCAGACAATAACACAAGTTGCCTATGGGTGAATATAACAGTAAGGATAGTCATTATGGTAAACTGCCTCACAAAATTGACCAAAGTATATAGCCAGAGGGCCAGAGAGATGATAGAAAAGTTGCATGCCTTTTGTGCAAAGGATAATGTTATAAACAAGGGTTGCATCTGTGCATGCTATCACATTGAATTCACTGACTGGCCGACAATAGCTTGTTGAGTCCTTACTGCCAATCCCAGCTCCCAAACTTGCACCAGTGGGAGCTGAATTATTAAAGTAGCCTTCCAGAAGGACATCCTTCTATACTGGGGGATGTCATACTAGTTCACTGGAGAAGTGAGATTTCTCCAGAGGCCAAAGTAATGGGCTATCTGGGAAATTACTAGCTGAAGGAACAAGAAGTTTTTTTTTTCTCCCCTCCAGTTCTGTTCCCTTCCATTTTCCCTTTTCCCCTGTTTTATTTCCCATCTGTCCTAAAAGAGTGGTTTTATTATAGTTTTACTATCCTTTATCTCAGTACCCAGAGGTGCCAGGTGAAGCGTTATTGAAAAGTGATTCTTCCTCTCATTACTCTTAAGTTATTCAAATATATTAATTGTTCAAAATAAGCTTCATTGTGACATCCTAATATATGCATATGACGTACTTTGATCGTATTTATCCTTCTTTTTAAAGCCAGAGGGAGTGGCCACTGTTTATGGGTCTTGAGCATTATGCCCTTTGCTTTGCTCCAAATGTGTTATTTAGCAAAATCCCAAATAGAGAATCCTCTATTCTTAAGAGGATTTCCGATTTAGGGTGACATTATGGATTTGTAACATCTGAAGTCAGACATTTTTCAAAGCCCTAATAGTTTGCATATTCTTGAGTCATCTATTATTTCTGAGCTCACTTTTACACTTCAAAAATGTGAAGAGAGCTTTCACAAAGAACAAAACACAGCACT